>JAWIIG010000155.1:0-63160 GCA_033557465.1 Ichthyophis bannanicus
CCTGGAACCATTTTTAAAAAATTGGTGTTACATTGGCGATCCTCCAATCTTCAGGTATTAGAGATGATTTTAATGATAGTTCACAGATTACTAATATCAGGTCTGCAATCTGATATTTCAGTTCTTTCAATACCCTTGGATGTATACCATCCGGCCCAGGTGATTTGCTACTCTTCAGCTTATCTAATAGTTGTAATACATCTTCTCGATGTATCGATATTCCTTCAATTCTTCAGCACCTTTAAATACCACTTCAGTCATGGTAAACATCCCTACATCTTCCTCAGTAAAGACTGAAGCAAAGAATTCGTTCAGAGGTCTCTCCGCTATCGCCTTGTCGCCTCTTAGTGCTCCTTTAACCTCTTTATCATCTAATGGACCAACGACTCTCTCACTGTTTTTTTGCTACGAATGTACTTGAAACGGTCTTTTACTTCGCGTTTTTTGCTTCTGCAGCAAGCTTCTTCTTCAAATTCCTCCCTTTGCCTGCCGTATCAATGCCTTGCATTTGACTTGCCAGTGCTTGTGCTGTTTCCAGGTTTCGTCGTTTGGCTCTTTTTTTCCATTTCCCACTGGTTTTTTGGCAACAACAGCCTCTCTGACCTCACAATTTAAACCATGCTGGCAGTTGTTTGGACTTCTTTCCACTTTTCTTAAAGCGTGGAATACAGCTGGTCTGGGCTTCCAAGATAGTATTTTTCAACAACAGCCAAGTCTGATGTACGTCTTTAACCTTTGCAACTGCTCCTTTTAGTTTAGTACTGTGGATTTCCTTACTATCCCTCCTCCACTAATTAAATCAAAGGCGATCATGCTATGATCACTATTGCCAAGTGGCCCCAACAACCTTATCTCTTGCACTAGATCTGGTGTTCCACTAAGGATTAGGTCTAATATGGCTTCCCCTCTGGTCGGTTCATGAACCAGCTGCTCCAAGAAGCAGTCATTTATTTCATCTAGGAACTTTTTCTCCCTAGCATGTCCTGACGTGACACTGACCCAGTCGATACCGGGGTAGTTGAAATCACCCTTATTAGTATTACTGTGCTGTAACTTTTGTTAGCTTCATAGATTTCTTTGAGCATTTCATCATCCATTTGGTCATTCTGGCCAGGCTCGATAGTACACCCCCACTGCCATTGCCTTCCCCCTTTTACATGGAATTTCAATCCATATAGATTCTACAGCAGATTTTGTTTCCTGCAAAACTTTTATCCTTTCGGACTCAATGCCCTCTCTAACATAGAGAGCAACTCCTCCACCAATTTGATCAGCTCTATCATTACGATATAGTTTGTACCCAGGTATCACAGTGTCCCCCTGGTTGTCGTCCTTCCACCATGTCTCTGATATTCCAATCATATCTAACCCTTCATTTAGTGCTATATATTCTAACTCTCCCATCTTATTTTTTAGACTTCTAGCATTTGCATACAAGCTTTTAGAGAAGGTATTTTCTCCATATTGGCTTTAGAACAACATCTGGCTTTAGACAAGGAAGATCTTGTCTTACTAATCGTTTATGTTTTTTTTGAAGGAGTGAATAAACAGGTGGACAAAGGTGAGTCGGTTGATATTGTGTATCTGGACTTTCAGAAAGCCTTTGACAAGGTCCCTCATCAGAGACTTTTGGCAAAACTAAAGAGTCATGGGATAGGAGGCAGTGTACTACTGTGGATCAGGAACTGGTTAAAAGATAGAAAAGCAGAGCGTAGGGCTAAATGGCAAATTTTCCCAATGGAGAAAGGTGAATAGTGGTGTACCCCAGGGATCTGTGCTGGGTCCGCTGCTTTTTGACATATTCATAAATGACCTGGAAAGTGGAATAACGAGTGAGGTTATCAAATTTGCTGATGACACAAAACTATTTAAAGTTGTTAAAACCCAGGAGGATTGTGGAAAATTGCAAGAGGATCTTGATAAATTGGAAGACTGGGCATCACAATGGGCAGATGAAATTTAATGTGGAGACGTGCAAGGTTATGCACCTAGGGAAGAACAACCCAAACTATGGTTACACGATGCAAGGTTCCACATTAGGAACCACCACCCAAGAAAAAGATTTAGGCGTCCTTGTGGATACCATGTTAAAACCCTCGGCCCAGTGTGCAGCGGCGGCCAAGAGAGCAAATAGAATGCTAGGTATGATAAGGAAAGGAATGGAAAATAAAACAAAAGATATTATAATGCCTCTATATCGTTCCATGGTGAGACCGCACCTTGAATATTGTGTGCAATTCTGGTCGCCGTATCTTAAAAAGGATATAGCAATTTTAGAAAGGGTTCAGAGAAGAGCCACCAAAATGGTAAAGGGGATGGAAGGCTACTCCTATGAAGAAAGGCTAAAAAGGTTGGGCTCTTTAACCTGGAAAAGAGACGGCTGAGGGGAGATATGATAGAAGTCTATAAATTAATGAACGGAGTGGAACGGGTAAACGTAGATCGATTGTTTACCTTATCAGAATATAGAAAGACTAGGGGACATGCAATGAAGCTACAGGGTAAACTATTTAAGACTAATAAAAGAAAATATTTTTTTTCACTCAACGTGTAATCAAACTCTGGAATTTGTTACCGGAGGATGTAGTAAAGGCTGTTAAGTGTAGCTGGGTTTAAAAAAGGTTTGGACAAGTTCCTGGAGGAAAGGTCCATAAACCATTATTAAGAAGGGACCCAGGATATCAATGCTTGAACCAATACAAGCATTGTGGAATCTGTGTCCCTTGGGGAAACTGCTAGGTACGTATGACCTAGATTGGCCACTGTTGGAAACAGAATACTGGGCTTGATGGACCTTGGTCTGACCCAGTATGGCATATCTTATGTTCTTATGTTCTTATGTCTGTTAGACATGAGTAATTTGGGATCTTTAAGCTCTGTCTGCTCCATACTTGAGGGCATTTGGGCTACTTTACTCTTTTGTGGAACCTCTCTGCTTTTGGTAGTATCCTTCAAAGATACATTCTTCCGAACCATCTGCTCTTGAGCGACTGTCGGCTTTCCCCTAATATCTAGTTTAAAAGCTGCTCTATCTCCTTTTTAAAGGTTAATGCCAGCAGCCTGGTTCCATCCCGGTTAAGGTGAAGCCCATCCCTTCGGAAGAGCCCCTCCTTTCCCCAGAATGTTCCCCAGTTCCTAACAAATCCAAACCCCTCATCTCTGCACCATTGTCTCATCCACGCATTGAGACTCCGGAGCTCTGTCTGCCTTTTGGGTCCTGCGCGTGGAACAGGAAGCATTTCAGAAAATGCTACCCTGGAAGTTCTGGATTTCAACTTCCTACCTAAAAGCCTAAATTTAGCCTCCAGAACCTCCCTACCACATTTTCCTATGTCATTGGTACCAACGTGTACCAAGACAGCAGACTCCTCCCCAGCACTATCCAAGATCTTATCTAGGTGGCGCGTGAGGTCCGCTACCTTCGCACCAGGCAGGCATGTTACCAGGCGATCCTCACGTCCACCAGCCACCCAGCTATCTACATGCCTAATGATCGAATCACCAACTATAACGGCTGTCCTAACCCTTCACATGGCCCTGGACAAACTTCCTCGGTGCGAGAGGGTTTTACATCACCTGGAGGACAGGTCCTAGTTACAGGATCACTTCCTGCCACACCAGGGTGATGCTCTCCTGTCACGTCTTGATTCCTCTCTTTCCTTCACGGCCCATATCTCCTCCATTGTTCAACGTTCTTTTCTTTCCCTTAGGCAGCTCCGAGCCATCCGCCCCTTTCTCTCCACTTCTGCCCTGGAAACCCTTCTCCTCTCTTTAGTGGTGTCTCGTTTAGATTATTGTAATGTCTCCCTGGCTGGTCTCCCCCAATCCCAATTGTCTCGTCTACAACGTGTCCAAAATACAGCTATTCGTCTATTAACCCATGCCTCCCGCTTCGACCATGTCACACCTCTCCTTCTTCACCACCATTGGTTACCTGTCTCTTTTTGTGTCCAATACAAAATTCTCATTCTTGCGCACAAAGCTGCTCGTACTGGTACCCCCTCTTACCTTGCTGATCAAATATGCTTCCGTACCTCACATCGTCTCCTACGCTCCATTCATACCAACCGGATGTCTCTTCCCTCCCCCTCCCAGGCCCACCTTGTCTCTACCCGCTCTTCCGCTTTCTTTTTTCTGGCCCCTAGCCTTTGGAACTCGCTCCCTCCCCCGCTCCACGCAGAAGAATCATACCAGTCCTTCAAGTCCCGGCTCAAAACCCACCTCTTTAACCTAGCCTTTGACCTCCCACCTCTGTCCTCCCCTTCCCTCTCTGTCCCGTGATGATGTATTGTAAATATTATTTGGTTTGCTTTCTCTCTTTCCTTTCTTTCCCTTTTCTGTTATTTTAAATTGGCGTTCCTTTTCTTTTTCCTGCAGCCTATTTTTAATCTGGAAATGTTTTATTGTAAACCGCTCAGATGCCCATGGTGTTGGGCGGTATATCAAGTTTTTTTTATTAAACATAAACTTAAACGTGACCTCTCTCCTCCATGGCAACAGGGATGCTGCCAGACTGGAGGTGGGACGTCAGGACTATATCCCTGTAGGTCTCGTCTATGTACCTCTCTGTCTGTCTTATGCTTTCCAAGTCTGCTACTTTAGCCTCTAGAGAACGGACTCGTTCCCTGAGAGCAAAGAGCTCCTTGCACCTAGTGCACACGTAAGACCTCTCACCAACTGTGAGAAAATCATACATGTGACACTCAATGCAAAAGACTGGAAAGCCCCCATCCCGCTGCTGGACTGCTGTCTGCATCTTAGTTTTAAGTTTGTGTTTAGATCTAAGTTCTTTACTTACTAAGGGTTGCTATGGATATTTATACTAATAAAACTGAACCTAATACGTGTAATATACCTTGTTCACCTGAAGCTTAACTAATCTCAGGTCCTTAGTGTATGACTGATTTGGGTAATGAGCTTCACCTGAGAGCACCTCCTGTCTTTTAAGATGTGTAAGTACCTATAAAGCTAGATTATCCCAGGGGTGGGTGGGTGTGGGGAGGGAGGGAGGGAAATAACACTTATTAAAAGAGGGCTGCTACACAGTACCCTGTCTTGTGCTGCTGAGGTAAGCTATATTCTGATTTGATTTTAATTATAGCTCTTAGCTGATGCTAGGCTCTAACTTCTTATGAAATTTAAAGTACAAGCTCTCTGCTGGGTTCTAAATTTAACCAGAAAGCTCTTTTCTGTGTTGTAAATTTAAGCTAAAAGAACTTTGCTGATGCTAGGCCCTGAGTGACTATTAAATTTAAAGTACAAGCTCTCTGCTGGGTATGAAATGTAACCAGAGAGTTCTCCTCTGTGTTTTAAATGTAAACTTAAACTGCTGCTACTAGGCCCTGACTGATTTAACAAAAATAGTGGATCACAGATTAATTGGCTTTAATACAAAGAATTCCTTTTAGAAAATTACCAAAAGTAAATACTCACAGTTGCAGATCTCCCTCCAGAAGCAACAGTCCCCCTTAGCAGTCTTTCAAGGAAGGCCGGTGAGGATGGTGAATGTGGCATCATGTTCACGTCGGCCATTTTGGCCGCTGAGGCCACACACTCCTTCTCTCGCCGAGCAGTCTTAGTCGATGCAGCCATAACTTCAATTGCTTTTCAGCCAGAAATCCGGTCCCAGGTAGGCTGAGATATAAGGCTAGGGTGTTTAACCCCGACTAGCGTTCTCAAATACGCTTTAATCTGCCGGTTTGGGGCGAAGGAGACCGGAGCACAAGCAGAACATGTCTGTTGTCCTCACCGCATCACGTGACCTCCCTCCATTCAGTTTCTTAATGAGCCTAATTTATGTGTCTAGTGCTGAAACTTTATGCAATTTTGCTACCTGGGTAACAGCTGAATATCACCACTATCCAAATAGTGCTGGCAGTCAGCATTGAAAGGAATATTTAGTTACTATCTGGATTCCAGCAGCTGGTGTTTAAAAAAACACTCACCACTCACCACGTTTTTTTAATATCTGCCCATTTACTGTAAAGGCAAAAAAACTTTAAAAAGTGATTAGCACGTTGACTTCCATGGCTTAATTCAATCAGCCCTTGAAGCTTAGCATCTCAAAGACATGATTTCCACTCACCGCTAGTAATGATGATGATGGTGTATTTTGTATTTGTCACATTGGGATCAGTAAGCACAGAATGTTGAACCTCTGTCAGAGCTGCCCCAGGGCTTGTGGCTGGACCAGCCATTAGTTCTGCTGCAAAATGAAATAGAATATAGCAAGATGAGTGAGAGAATAGTACAAAAAGACAGTGACAAAACAGCACAGGACACACAACCTGAAAAGCTCAGAAAATTATAGAAAAATATATTTAATAATTATGTGTTCCAAAGACGATCAGTGTTTTCTTTCAACACCAGCTGGATATTCAGCGCCACTATCTGGATAGGAGCCAATGCTGAATATCCAACCACTGCAGCCATTATCCATACAGTAGTGATATTTAGCAGCATATATGGGTAGTCAATCCACATAGTCATTTAAGACATTTAAGCTATGTGGATAGTTATCCATATAGCGGTGCTGAAAAGTTTGTTTCTGGACATCGCCGTTACTACCCGGATTGTGCCGAGGTGGTCAGGCCAGCTAATCAGCAGAACTATCCAGGTGGAGGCACATTCCATTTTGCATGTCCCGGCCTTAATGCATCTGGTCGGACCTGGACATACAGAGATAAACGCGATTCTGATCCCGCGGGGCACATCTAGCCACCACGGGATTAGAATTGAGTCTAGGCCTGAACGTTCAGGCTGGGACCCGATTCCGATTGGCCTGCAGATACAGGACCCTGCCCGGCTAAATCAGTCAAGCTCCTGAATAGAGCCATGGTGCCATGGCGTCCGGTTGCCATGGTACCGTGGCTCCATTCAGGAGCCGCAAACCCCGGCTGCTGACCACTTTCGCCTTTCCCTGCAGCCCGACCCCCGATATGGCCTCCCATGGCCAGGGTTGCACTGCAGGGAATCTCCTGCACCCCTCAGCTTTTTGCTCCCAGCCGAGCTTCCCATCCCCCGACATCTAGGGGGGCTAGTTTCATTTCTGAACACTCCCTGATATACACATTCTTTCACCTCTCACATTTATTACACTTTCCAAGGTGGAATAAGTCCCCCGTCCATTCTGCCTGCCCCATATAGCCTCTGCCCGCCCTAACTCCTCCCCCTCCTGCCCTTTCCCATCCCCATATAGCCTCCCCATACAACTCCTTGTTCATACTGTGAGGTTTAGTCAGGGACAGCAATGGGGTTGAATAGACCCATAGCGTCACTGAATAACCCCTTTAGTGATGCTTAACCAGATATGAGGTACTGCTAACTAGATAAATGCCACAGAATTATATTGGGTTGATATTCAGTCATTCACTTTCTCAACTGATAAGTAATTCAAAAAACAGAATTAGTTCTGTTGGATCAGTTCACCTAAACTGATGCCAGGAAGAAGGACAGAGCGAGGAGCTTTTTTGGAAGGATTGTGCAAGTATTTTGAAAACTATCCTGTATTTGAAAAGTCCATCTTTCGAAGTCCAAATAGTGGTGGATTGGCGGTTTATAGATTAATAAATGACCAGGCTGAAAACCACAAAGCTTCAGACATTTGGAGTGAGCAGGGTGTGTCTAGTTATCCAGAGAGCCCAAACATTTTCCCAAGTGTGCTAGGCAATGCATCACGGTGAATATTGCATAAGGTGAGACATCATAGCTTTTGTTAAAGTAAAGGAAGAATAGAATAAACCAAACCCTCAAAGGAATAATGTTTCTCAGCTACTAAGATAACTACATCTGTGCAACAAAGTTGCTGCATTGGCGTTGGTTTGGAACTACAGCAATGAAGTGCAGTAGAGATGAATAAATAAGGAGGCACAGGAAAACCCACGAGACCTGGGCATAATTGAGTCTGACGATCTTAAAGTAGTTAAACAGATAGAAAAGGCAACAGTGAAAGCCAGAAGGATGCTAGGGTGCATAGGGAGAGGAATGGCCAGCAGAAAAAAGGAGGTGATGGTGCTTCTGTATAAGTCTCTGATGCGACCTCATTTGGAGTATTGTTTGCAATTCTGGAGACCGCACCTTCAAAAGGATATAAGCAGGCTGGAGTTGGTGCAGTGGGTGGCTTCGTTATGAAGTATATGAGGAAAGATTTAAAGGGCCCGATCTTGACTTAGGCATGGCTATGCCCCGTAGCCACATAGCCCAGCCCACTGACCCCTTAGCCCCAGATATTCACTTCCACGGTGACAGAAGTAAATATTTGGGGTTCACCACACAGGTGGGAAGGCACCGAGCCTAACTGGGCAGTAGCGATTTCCCATGCTGCCCGGTCAGCGCTCTGTGCCGAAAAGATAGGCAAGAGTTTTCCTCGCCTCCAAGATAGAAGAAGCTCCACGTCTAATCTGCCACCTTTGGACAAACAGGGCTGTAACCTGAATCAGCCCTGTACGTCCAGGTTAGGCGGCCCGCCCCAGCTCCATCTCCGCTCTGTCACCACCCCTCCCGCCCCTGTCTAGAGCTCCCCATACAAAGGCCTTGTACGTGCAGGGAGCTTTAGAGGCAGAATCAGGTCCTTGCAAATAGTGGGAGTTGTACATCCAAATGGACGTATATCCCCGCTATTCACAATTCAGAATGACCCCCTATATCAACCAACTTACTTTTATCTGTTTATTCACACCTTAAAAACAATATTAAAAGATTAATAAATAGCTGGGTGGCTGCTGGATCTGAGGCTTTCCTGGTGTGAAAGTAGTGGACCTCATGCGTCACTTAGACAAGGTTTTAGATAGTTCTGGGAAGGAACCTGCTGTCGTGGTACCAAAGACAAAGGGAAAGTGTGGTAGATTAGTTCTGGAGGCCAAATTTAGGCTTTTAGATAGGAAGTTGAAATCCAGAAACAGGCTAGCATCCTCTGAAATGCTTTCTGTTCCACATGCAGGACCCAAAAGGCAGGCAGAGCTTTGGAATCTCAATGCATGGATGAGATGATGGTGCAAGAAAGAGGGTTTTGGATTTGTTAGGAACTGGGCAAAATTCTAGGGAAGGGAAGGGCTTTTCCAAGCAGATGTGCTCCATCTTAACCAAGATGGAACCAGGCTGCTGGCTTTAACTTTTAAAAAGGAGATAGGAAAAAAGAGAGTGTGTTCTCCACAAATGGATATAGTCCAAGAACCAGGTGGAGGAGGAGGACCAGGCCACACAGGGAAAAAAAGTTTTAAAAAAGCCTTTATTGAGGACCCAACTTTAAAAAGTTTCGGTACTAGGCCTTCCTCAGGGGTCTAAAAACATAGATAAAACAAAAACAAATTATAAAACAGTACATAAATATAAAACAGGAAGAATAAAAAATAGAGTAAAATAAAAATACAAGTACATTAACAACAATTGGTAGGGAGCCGTCTCGAGGAGAACGGTCAGGAGTGCTACTAGAGCTCTTTCCCAGTCCATAACATAAATTATAATAAAACATTCACATCCATTCAAAACGTAGGATAAAAAACAATATAACCAGTACAAGAAATGGATATAAGAAAATTAAATACATATCATAAAAGTCATGAAATAATGAAATATATGAAATATATGAAATAAATCCAAAACAGATAAATTGCATATTATCCTAAAGAGGTGGAGGGGAAAAAGGAGAGGGAAAGGGGGAAAGGGGAAGGAGGGAAGGGGAGGGAAAAGGGAGGAGAAGGGGGGAAAAGGGAGGAGAATGGGGGAAGAGGGAGGGAAGAGGGGGAGGAAGGAAGAAGGGAGAAGGAATAAGGAAGGGAGGGGAGGGGAGGAATAAGGGAGGAGGGGAAAAAGGGAGGGAAAGGAAGGTAAAGAAAGGGGGATGGGGAGGACAGGGGAAAGGAAAAGAAGGGAAGGGGTGAGGAAAAGAGATATAACTAACTCTCAATTTTAAATCCCTTTATATAAAAGAACATGCTTTAAAGTATAAAAGGGATTAGATACAAGAAACAGCATTAAATCATAATCCGTCTTTAGGACTGATATTAGCAATACATATACAAAACTAGAGGATCTAAAATGTTGATAAAACAGAAGAAAATAATGTGTGCTGAAGAGGGAGTATATCGCTGATCATAAAGTACGGATGAATTTGGTGCATGGAGAAAATACGATAAGACACTGTAGTCTTGCACAAATGGGGAAGTAACAATATATAAATTCCTTGAAATACAAATATAAAGGTACTTTCATAGAGAACGGATAGTACCATGTGCCGGGCCAGCCGCACACAAAAAACTCATGTTTAAAAATCAGAGGTGACTATCAGACAACTCTGCAAAACAGAATCGGAAGATAAAATAGTGGAAACAAACCATATGTTACTTACACTCAAAAGTGAATTCTGTTACATAAAAAGCATTGCTTAAAATATCAGAAAAAATTATTATTGAGTGATACTCTATCTTTAATGCTGGTATACATTGAAATGTTCAAGGGAACAAAAAGGTATACTGATCGATCATAAAATACAAATGAAGTAGGTATATAGCTACATTCAATTAAATGTTCACAACTCATAAAAATAGGAGAATAGCAATATGGCAAATTACTCAAGTCGTAGAAGTAAACTTCGGAGAATAGAGAGTACTGTGTGTCAAACTAGCCATGCACAGGAAAACCCAAATAAACAGAGAGGAAGTAACAAGCTCATAGCAATGGGAACCAAAGCCATAAAAAGAAAAGCAAAAAGGAGATAGAGCAACTTTTAAACTAGATAATAGGGGAAAGCCGACAGTCACCCAAGAGCGCATGGTTCAGAAGGATGTATCCTTGAAGGATACTAGCAAAACAGGGAAGTCAGGGCATCCCGATAGAGAGGTTCCAATAAAGATAAAAGTAACCCAGATGTCCTTAAGCAGAGAGCAAACAGAGCTGAAAGATTCCAAATTACCCCATTAACTGATAACCAGATTAATCCGAATAAAATACACCCTCTAAAATGCCTGTATGCAAAAGCTAGAACTCTAAAAAATAAGATGGGAGAGTTAGAATACATCGCACTAAATGAAAGGTTAGATATAATTGGCACCTCAGAGACCTGATGGAAGGAGGACAACCAATGAGATGATGTGATACCTGGGTACAAACTATATATTGCAATGATAGGTTAGATTAAATTGATGGAGGGATTGCGCTCTACGCTAGAGAGGGCATTGGGTTAACACAGGATTAAAGTTTTACAATAAACAAAATACATGGTAGAATCTCCATGGACAGAAATTCCATGTAAAAAGGGGAAGGTGATGACATTGGGGGTATACTACCATCCACCTACCAGAATGAAAAGATAGAAGATGAAATGCTAACATAAATCAGGGAAGCAAACAAAAGTTACAATGCAGTAATAATGGGGGATTTAAAATACCCCAGTATCGACTGGATCAATATTACAACAGTACATGCTAGGGAGATAAACTTTCTAGATGACTGCTTCTTGGAGCAGCTGGTTCATGAAACAAGAGGGGAAGCTATTTTGGACCTAGCTATTTTGGGGCCACTTGGCAGTAGTGATCATAGCATGACTGCATTTGATTTAATAAATGGAGGGAGCACCCTACTACCTTTTAACTTTCAAAAGGGAGACTATAATAAACTGAGGAAAATAGTTTAAAAAAAACTAAAAGGAGCAGTTGTAAAGGTTAAAGATTTGCATCAAGCATGGGCACTGTTTAAAAATACTATATTGGAAATGCAGACCAGATGTATTCCACGCTTTAAGAAAAGTCAAAGGAAGGCCAAAAAACTGCCAAAATGGTTTAAAGGCAAGGTCAGAGAGGCTGTCATAGCCAAAAAAGTATCTTTCAGGAAATGGAAAAATGAGTCAAGCAACAAAAATGGGAAACAGTATAAGCACTGGCAAGTTAGATGCAAATCATTGATAAGGCAGGCAAAGTGAGAATTAGAATAAAAGATTGCCATGGAAGCAAAAAACACATAAAAACAACTTTTTCAAGTACATTCATAGCAAAAGATCTGTGACAGAGTCAGTTGGACGATTATTTGATAGAGGGGTAAAAGGGGCACTAAGGGAGGACAAGGCCATAGCAGAAAGACTGAATGAATTCTTTGCTTCAGTTTTTATTGAAGAAGATGTAAGGAGGCTACCCATGCCTGAAATGGTATTTAAAGGTGATGTATCAGAAGAATTGAAAGAAATATCGATAATCCAGGAAGATGGATTACAATTATTTGATAAACTGAAGAATAGCAAATCACCTGGACCAGATCATATACAGCCGAGGGTGTTGAAAAAACTGAAATATGAGATTGCAGAGCTTCTATTAGTAATCTTTGAACTATCATTAAAATCATCTGTAGTACTCAAAGAATGGAGAATATCCAATGTAACGCCAATTTTTTAAAAGGGTTTCAGGGGTGATCTGAGAAACTACAGACTGGAGCAAAATGGTAGAAACCATTGTAAGAAAAAAATAATTAAACATATAGTCATGGTTTAATGGGAGAAACCCAACATGAATTGTGCAAAGGATAGTCTTGTCTTACTAATCTGTTATGTTTTTTTTGAAGGTGTGAATAAACATGTAGACAAAGATGAGCTGGTCGATATGGTGTATCTGGATTTTCAGAAAGCCTTTGACAAGGTCCCTCATGAGAGACTCTTGGCAAAATTAAAAAATCATGGGATAGGAGGCAGTGTACTACTGTGGATCAGGAACTGTTTGAAAAACAGAAAGAGAGTAGAGCTAAATGGCCAATTTGCTCAATGGAGAAAGGTGAACAGTGAACCCCAGGGTTCTGTGCTGGATCTGCTGCTTTTTAACTTATTTATAAATGACCTGGAAATGGAAATAACAAGTAAAATGATCAAATTTGCAGATGACACAATATTATTCAAAATTATTAAAACATATAAAAATACATTATCATAGCGCATACAAACAAAAGAATATACGTACAAAACAACCCCCAATTCATTGGCACACAAATCATCCAAAAACCCCAATCTGAGAGAGGAGGGCACCACCCAACAATCCATCGCATATCCCATCTGGCCAAACTACCCTCACCTACGCCATCAAGAAATACTGTAAGATAGTTTTAGCAACTTACAAAACACTGACAGGCTAGTAACCGCCCAGGGCTCCGGAGGCAGTGAATTCCATAGCTCTGCCCCAGCAACCAGGAACATGCAGCCACGCCCATACACCCACCAAACCTCCTCTAGGCTAGGGACCTGCAACAAATGGCCCTGAGATGACCACATTGCTTGCAAAGGCTCATAACAACACTAGAGCCCCACCAAATAACCCAGACGGTCCTCAAAAAGCACATGAAAAACAATAGTCAGAAGTTTAAACTGACAATGCTCCTGAACCAGGAGCCAATGTAGCAGATGCAGAAGGGGAAAAGCCTGATCCCAACATGAGGCACCCAAGACGCGTGGCGACCTTCTGCACTGATGTTGCAGTAGTCTAGGATGGGGGTAATTATGGCCTGACACACGGTCTGGAATAGGTCTGGATTTAGTAGGGGTGAAGATTCTTCAGCATTCTTAATTTGTGATAAATGGAGTTAGTCATTCTCCTTATTTGAGTTTGGAAATTTAGCTTCTGGTTTACAATTATGCTCAGATACATGACTTCAGATTTCACTTGGAGGGCCTCTGTCTTTCCTTGATTAATGACAAGGCTGTATGTTTGAAGCCACTGTCTCACGTCTGCGAAGCATTTGTATATGCTGGCGAAATCTGGTTTTAAAGTGTTGAATGTGGTGAATGTTGCTGAGTAAATGGACAGTAGGTCATTAATGTAGTTCTGGAGTTGTGTTTGTACTGTTTTCTCTATTATTTTTGAAATGACTGACCTATATGAGCTCAGGGTGGTGCAGTCGAGGTTTGTGCATTTTAGACGTGATCAGACAGAGCTTTGTTTCAGAAATGTGGGGATATGGCTTTGGGACAGGGATGTATGCACAATGCTAAGAAGGTAGATGCTGAGGTGTGTTCTGGTGATCTTGACCCAGAGCAGGGCAGGGGTCAAGCGTCGAGGTGGTTGTGTTGAAGTTCCTATTCGTGGTTTCAATATTTTCAATGGATTGTAATTCAGATTTTGGCCATGTGCTCTAAGTGTTTTGAATCTTCGGAGAAGTTGGAAAGTACTCTTTGAGGGTGCACAGCTTATGTTTAGAGCTGAGGTAATTTGTCATATCTTGGGGGCATATTGTATCTTGCAGAATCTGTTTATTAGGTTTCTATAGGATGGGTTTTGCAATGGAGAAGAGTTCTCTTGGCTTATTTATCGAATGCATGATGGTGTAGTTTTCTTTTTTACATCTTAGAGTTTCCTCACAGTATATTCTATGCTTCTCCAAATAGACGGCGGGAGTATGGATGCATGGTCTGACCAGTTTACTGGAAAGATTGAATGTGAGGTATGGTTGGAGGCCCATTCTCATCGGGGCCTATCTGGACGGGCCAGATATGCACCCAATTCTGATCCCGCAGGGGCTGTACATCCCCGTGTGATCAGAATCGATGCAACCAACCTGGATGGGCAGGCTGTGCCCCAATTTTGTCAGGCTAGACCTCTCGCTCTTTCCCCAGATAGCTCAGCCTGGGCTCCTGCATGTTGCAGTTTACAACCCTATAAAGCATATAACTGACGCTGAGAGGGCGCTTGTACCTCTTTTTGAGTCTCCCATGCTGAATGGCAGACATCTCCGAAGCCTGCACCATGGGGCCTGCAGCCCTGGTTACAATGGTTTATAGCAAACAGCATACTCACCTGTAGCAGGTGTTCTCTGTGAACAGCAGGAATACGTCCTCACAACCTTACCACCTTCTGGGGAGTTGCCTTTTTTGGTTACACGATGCAAGGTTCCACATTAGGAACCACCACCCAGGAAAAAGATTTAGGCGTCATTGTGGATACCATGTTAAAATCCTCGGCCCAGTGTGCAGCGGCGGCCAAGACAGCAAATAGAATGCTAGGTATCATAAGGAAAGGAATGGAAAATAAAACAAAAGATATTATAATGCCTCTATACCGTTCCATAGTGAGACCGCACCTTGAATATTGTGTGCAATTCTGGTCGCCGTATCTTAAAAACGATATAGCGTTATTAGAAAAAGTTCAGAGAAGAGCCACCAAAATAGTAAAGGGGATGGAAGGGATACTCCTATGAAGAAAGGCTAAAAAGGTTAGGGCTCTTTAACCTGGAAAAGAGACGACTGAGGGGAGGTATGAAAGAAGTCTATAAATTAATGAACGGAGTGGAACGGGTAAACGTAGATCGCTTGTTTACCTTATCAGAATATAGAAAGACTAGGGGACATGCAATGAAGCTACAGGGTAAACTATTTAAGACTAATAAAAGAAAATATTTTTTCACTCAATGTGTAATCAAACTCTGGAATTTGTTACCAGAGGATGTAGTAAAGGCTGTTAGTGTAGCTGGGTTTAAAAAAGGTTTGGACAAGTTCCTGGAGGAAAGGTCCATAAACCATTATTAAGAAGTGACCGAAGATATCAATGCTTGACCCAGTACAAGCATTGTGGAACTTGTGTCTCTTGGGGAAACTGCTAGGTACATATGACCTAGATTGGCCACTGTTGGAAACAGAATACTGGGCTTGATGGACCTTGGTCTGACCAGTATGGCATATCTTATGTTCTTATGGCTCCTGCTATGCTATTAGACTGGAGAAGATGGTGCTGCTGCAGGCGGGAAGGCAGGCGCGTGTGCGCAGTGTACCTCCCAAAGTGACATCACCCCATATGAGAGGACTTATTCCTGCTGTTCATGGAGAAAACCTGCTACAGGTGAATAACTACGCTTTATGCATGTTCTTCCCTCACTTGGTTTGCAGCTTGTCGTGCTGTGAGGGCTTGTGTGCATCAGTGATGCTGAGAGCTAAACTATCGGTAGTTTAACTACTGGCAGGGTCTCCCAAGATGGACAGGTCTCAGTTGAGGTGCCAGACCAAAACAAACCACCCATCTGGGCAGCAGCAGAATGGGATAGTGTTGATGGCGGAGGATCACATTTCTGTGACAACGGCAACAACACCAAACTTAAACTGCGCGGAAGAAAGGCCCGGCAATCTACTTCTGTATCTTGCCATGAAAATCCAGTGGATAGTTACAACAAAACAAATTGTGCTATCGTGCTGGAAGATGAGACCCCCAGGTCAGAAGGCACTCAACTAGCTACTGGGGAAGAGCTGAAGACTTTTCAGAGTAAAGCCAGCATTTATGATGTGGTTGGATCAAAGCCCTCGGGACGTCTGACTGCTGATGTAGCTCCGCATGGAATGAGAGTCAGAAGCTGTAAAGATGTCATACGCATTGGAACATGGAACATACGAAGCATGAACCAAGGGATGTTGGAGGTGGTCAAGAATGAAATGGAATGTGTACAACTTGATCTGTTGGGTGTCAGCGAACTGAAATGGACTGGCATCGGGCACTTTGCATCAGATGATCACATGGTCTACTATGCTGGAAATGAAAGACAAAGAAGAAATGGTGTTGCATTTATAATAAAGAAGAAACTTGCAAGAACTGTAATGAAATACAATGCAGTCAGCGAACGCTTAATCTCTATTCGTCTACGAGGAATGCCTATCAACACAACTATAATTCAAGTATATGCCCCAACAACAGCTGCAGAAGAGAATGAAATTGAAGAGTTCTATGAACAAGTACAAGCTGAAATTGACAGAACATGCAAACAGGATATCCTGATAGTCATGGGTGACTGGAACGCAAAAGTTGGCAACAAAGAAGAAGGCAAAGTAGTTGGAAAATATGGACTTGGCAACAGAAATGAAACTGGAGAAAGACTGATAGAATTCTGCAAGACCAACGATCTATTCATCTCAAACACCTTCTTCCATCAACACAAGCGGCGACTGTACACATGGACTTCACCCAATGGATTGTATAAAAATCAAATTGACTACATCTGTGGAAGTCAATGATGGAAAAGTTCTATAACATCAACAAAGACAAAACCTGGAGCTGACTGTGGTACAGATCATCAACTACTAGTATGCAAACTCAAGCTAAAGTTGAAAAAGAGCAAACCACTCATGAATGCAGCAAAATATGACCTTGAGAATATACCACTGGAATTTAAAGACTGCCTGCAAAATCGATTTGCTGCTGTAGATACAAATGACAGAGCTCCAGAAGAGTTATGGAATGACATCAAGAAGGTTGTGTTGGAAGAAAGCGAGAAGTCTCTACAAAAGGTGAAAAAGCAAAAACGGCCAAAATGGATGACGGAAGAAACTCTGAAAATTGCCCAGAAATGCAGAGAAGCTAAAGCCAGAGGAGAAAGAAAGACAATCGCAGAACTCAACAGAGATTTCCAACGTGCAGCAAGACAGGACAAGGAAAAGTACTACAATGATGCATGCAAGGAAATAGAAGCAGAAACTATTAGAGGAAGAACAAGATCGGCTTTCCTAAAGCTATGAGAGTTAAAGAAAGAATTCCAGCCTCGAATTGGAATGTTACAAGATGCTCAAGGTTCTATGTTGAATGATGCTGAGAAGATCAAGAAAAGGTGGAAGGAATATACAGAGTTTTTATATGATAAAGATCAAGTGGACCAACAGCCGTTTCAACCTGTACCTTATGATCGGGAACCATTGGTGATGAAAGAAGAAGTTGAAGCAGCATTGAAAGCCTTATCAAAGAACAAAGCACCAGGCATTGATAGCATTCCCAAAGAAGTATTACAGCAATCTGATGCAGCTGTTACCGTACTTACAAGGCTCTGCCAAGAAATATGGAAGACAACATCATGATAATCAGCCCTCGACCAGGAACAAGTACTAATACACTGTAAGATATCCAGAGATTCTATGTAAAACTGTATTTTAGTTCTAAACATGTTCAATGTATATAGTTCTCAACTATCAACCTGTTTCTGATAGTTTGAACCCATTATTGTTATTATAGAAATTGATTTTATTGTTAACACCGTTATATGTAAAAACAGCATGATGCTTATTACTGTTCCTTGTAAAACAGCCTTGCTTGTTAATTGTTGTTCATTGTAAACCGCAACTGATCTATGGAAGTGGCGGTATATAAAACCTGCTAATTAAATTAAATTAATTAAATGGCCAACTGACTGGAAAAGATCTGTGTTTATAACAATACTAAAGAAAGGTGATCCAACTGACTGGAAATTATCGCACAATCGCTCTGATCCCACATTCCAGCAAAATTCTACTGAAGATTATTCAAAAGAGACTACAACCATACCTAGAACAAGAACTCCCTGAAGTGCAAGCAGGGTTCAGGAAAGGGCGAGGAACGAGAGACATCATTGCAGATGTGAGATGGATCCTTGAAAAGACTAAAGGATACCAAAAGGATATCTATTTGTGCTTTATCGACTATAGCAAGACTGTGTAAACTATGAGAAACTCTGGGCCACATTAAGAAGCATAGGTATACCAGAACACCTGATCGTACTCTTGCACAATCTGTACATTGATCAAGAAGCAACAGTTCGAACGGAACAAGGAGAAACAGAATGGTTTAAAATGGTGTCAGACAAGGCTGCATACTTTCCCCCTACCGGTTTAATTTATATGCAGAACAAATCATCAGAGAAGCAGGATTGTATGTAGACAACAGAGGTGTGAAAATTGGTGGAAGACTCATCAACAACCTTCGCTATGCTGATGATACCACATTACTGGCTGAAAGTAAAGATGATCTGAAACATTTGCTTCTCACAATCAAAGAACATAGTCTCAAAATGGGCCTGCACCTTTATGTAAAGAAGACAAAGATCATGACAACTGGCATAATCAACAGGTTCATCGTTGAAGGGGAAGAAATTAAAATTGTGAACAACTTTAACCTACTTAGATCAACTATCAATAAAGAAGCAACAAGCAGTCAAGAAATCAGACGACGCATTGCTCTTGGTAGAATGGCTATGAAAGACCTAGATAAGATTCTCAAAAGCAGAGATGTCTCTCTCCATACAAAGATTCGACTTGTTCAAGCCATGGTATTTTTAATAACATCATATGGATGTGAAAGCTGGATAGTGAAAAAGATAGACAGGAAGAAAATTTATGCCTTTGAATTATGGTGCTGGCGGCGAATACTGTGTATACCATGGACAGCCCGAAGAACAAACCAGTCAGTACTAGAGGAGATCAAACCTAAGTTTTCTTTAGAAGCTCAGATGACAAGACTTCGACTTTCATACTTTGGACACATCATGCGAAGAGAGAGATCATTAGAGAAAGACATCATGCTTGGCAAGATAGAAGGTCAACGCAAAAGAGGAAGGCCAGCAATGAGGTGGATCGATACAATAACAGAAGCTACGGGTACCAGTCTGTCAACAACGAGCTGCCTGACTCAAGACCGAACACAATTTAGGATAGCTATCCAGAGGGTCACCATGAGTCGACTCCGACTCGACGGCACTTAACAACAACATGCATGTTCTTCAACTGGAAAAGAGGAAGGGGAAAACATTGCTAGATTACAAATGTAGCTAACTGTTGGTGGGGTGTGAGATTTATGCTATTATTTATTTTATTCATTTATTTTATTTATTTATTTATATACCGTCTTTCAAGTTCTTCAAGGTGGTTTACAATAAACTCAACAGTTTTACAGGGAACAGATTTATCAGAAATCATTTACAATAAACAGTAACAAACTTTAGGACATGGAACCAGTAAACTGTGGAACTTAGAAACATAGAAACATAGAAATATGACGACAGAAAAAGACCACATGGCCTATCTAGTCTGTCCTTCCATAACAACAACTACAACAGTCCACTTATTACCTTCAGAGATCCTCTGTGTTGGTCCCATGCTTTCTTGAATTCAGTTGCTGTCCTCATCTCTACCACCTCCACTGGGAGACTATTCCACGGATCCACTACTCTTTCCGTAAAGAAATATTTCCGCATATCACTCCTGAATCTATCTCCCTTCACCCTCATCCCATGTCCCCTCGTAGCAGAACTTGCTTTCAATTGAAAGAGGTTCTCTCTCTGAACATTTATGCCACAGAGGTATTTAAACATCTCAATCATATCACCTCTATCCCGCCTTTCCTCTAAGGTGTACATATTAATATCCTTAAGTCTGTCCTCATATGCTTTATAATGAAGCCCATTAATCATTTTGGTAGCAACCCTCTGCACCGACTCCATCCTGTTCACATCCTTTTGAAGGTTGCGGTCTCCAGAATTGCACACCATACTCCAAATGAGGTCGCACCAAAGACTTATACAGAGGCATTATCACCTCCTTTTTTCTGCTAGCCATTCCTCTTTGTATGCACCCAAGCATCCTTCTAGCTTTTGCCGTCGCCTTTTCTACCTGTTTAGCTACTTTAAGATCATCAGACACAACCACGCCTAGGTCCCACTCTTCTTTAGTGGACAAAAGTACTTCACCTCCTATACTGTATTGCTCCCTTGGATTGCTGCAGCCCAAATGCATGACCTTACATTTTTTAACATTAAATCCCAGCTGCCAAATTCTAGACCATTCTTCAAGCTTAGCTAGATCCCTCCTCATGTTATCTACCCCTTCTTGGGTGTCTACTCTATTGCAGATTTTGGTATCATCCGCAAAGAGGCAAACCTTACCCGACAGCCCTTCCGCTATATCACTAACAAAGATGTTAAAAAGAATCGGACCAAGGACAGATCCCTGGGGCACACCACTGGTAACATCCTTCTCCTCAGAGTGAGCTCCATTTACTTGTACTCTTTGTCGCCTCCCACCCAACCAATTTCTAACCCAAGCAGTAACTTTAGGGTCCATCCCTAGGGAGCTCAGTTTGTTTATAAGTCGCCTGTGAGGAACAGTGTCAAAGGCTTTACGGAAATCTAAATACACCACATCTAGAGCTCTCTCTCGGTCCAACTCCCTGGTCACCCAGTCAAAGAAATCAATCAGATTTGTCTGACAAGACCTGCCTCTGGTGAATCCATGCTGCCTCGGATCCTGTAATCCGCTGGACTCCAGAAACCTCACTATTTTCTCTTTGAGCAGCGTTTCCAATAATTTACTCACCACCGAAGTTAAACTAACCGGCCTGTAGTTTTTAACCACATCCTTACTTCCGCTTTTGTGTAAAGGCACCACATGAGCTTCTCTCCAGTCCTTTGGCACCTTTCCCGACTCCAACGAGGCATTGAAAAGGTCAGTCAGTGGGCTGCTAGAACGTCCCCAAGTTCCCTCAGTATTCTAGGGTGTATCCCATCCGGTCCCATCGCTTTGTCTACTTTAAGTTGAGCTAGTTTCTCACGAACACAGTCTTCTGAAAATAGTTCAAGATGTCCCTCGCTTCTGTTCTTATTTGTGGGTGTTTTCTGAGGTCCTGCTCCTGGTTCTTCATCTGTGAACACAGAACAAAAATATTTGTTAAGCAATTCCTCTTTATCCTTATCAGCTTCTACATATTCCCCCCCTGCACCCTTGAGTCTGACAATACCACTTTTGCCCTTCCTCTTCTCACTAATATATCTGAAAAATGTCTTATCCCCCCATTTTATTGCATTGGCTATTTCCTCCTCCTTTTGAATCTTTGCCTTCTTGACTACTTTGCTAGCTTCTCTAAGTCTTTCCAAATACAGATGCCTGTCTTCCTCTCGCTGTGATCTCTTGTATTTCATGAAGGCCTCCCTCTTTTTCTTCACTTTTTCAGCTACTTCCTTCGAAAACCATAGCGGTCTCCTGTTCCTTTTGCCTTTATTTACCATTTTAACAAAAAGGTAGAACTATTTACAAAGTCATATAAAAAGAAAAAAATGCCATACTGTGTAGACCAGAGTCCACTAAGTCCAGTATCCCGTTCCCAATAGTGGCCAATCCAGGTCATAAGTACCTGGCAAGTTCCCAAAAAGGTACACAGGTTCCACAATGCGTCCTGGAGTAAGCAGAGGATTTTCTCAGTCATCTTTAATAATGGTTAATGGATCTTTCCTCCAGAAATTTGTCCAAACCTTTTTAAACCCCGCTACACTAACAGCTTTAACTACATCCTCCGGTAATGAATTCCAGAGTATGACTATGAGTTGAGTGAAACAATATTTTCTCTTATTAGTCTTAAATGGGTTACATTGTAGCTTCATTGCATGTCCCCTAATCTTTCTACTTTTTGATGGCGTAAACAACCAATCTATGTTATGGTTTATGGTTTAGGCACTTGATATACCGCCCTTTAATGTGTATATCAGAGCGGTTTACAGATATAATCTAACAGTCATTTTTTTTATTCCCTCGTCCCTGAAAAGCTCACAGTCTAAGTATACCTGTTCCACTCCATTCATTAATTTATAGACCTCTATCATATCTCCCCTCAGTCGTCTCTTTTCTAAGTTCAAGAGCCCTAACCTTTTAAGCCAAAATGTTCCATGAATGGATGGGTTTTTAGTGCCTTGTGAAATGCTATAGGTTTGAATATATTTCTGGCCTTACATAAGAACATAAGACATGCCATACTGGGTCAGACCGAGGTCCATCAAGCCCAATATCCTGTTTCCAACAGTGGCCAATCTAGGTCATACGTACCTAGCAATATCCCCAAAAGACAAAGGTTCCACAATGCTTGTACTGGGTCAAGCATTGATATCCTGGGTCCCTTTTTAATAGTGGTTTATGGACCTTTCCTCCAGGAACTTGTCCAAACCTTTTTTAAACCCAGCTATACTAACAGCCCTTACTACTTCCTCCGGTAACAGATTCCAGAGTTTGATTACACGTTGAGTGAAAAAATATTTTCTCTTATTTGTCTTAAATAGTTTACCCTGTAGCTTCATTACATGTCCCCTAGTCATTCTATATTCTGATAGCGTAAACAATTGATCCACATTTATCCGTTCCACTCCATTCATTAATTTATAAACCACTATCATATCTCCCCTCAGCCGTCTCTTTTCCAGGTTAAAGAGCCCTAACCTTTTTAGCCTCTCTTCATAGGAGCAGCCTTCCATCCCCTTCACCAATTTGGTGGCTCTTCTCTGTACTTTTTCTAATAACGCTATGTCCTTTTTAAGATACGGTGACCAGAATTGCACACAATATTCAAGGTGCGGTCGTACCATGGAGCGATACAGAGGCATTATAATATCCTTAATTTTATTCTCCATCCCTTTCCTTATGATACCTAGCATTCTATTTGCTTTCTTGGCCGCCGCTGCACACTGGGCGGAGGGTTTTAATATGTTATCCACGATGACTCCTAAATCTTTTTCCTGGGTGGTGGTTTCTAATGTGGAGCCTTGCATCGTGTAACTATAGTGTGGGTTGTTCTTTCCTAGGTGCATAACTTTGCACTTGTCCACATTAAATTTCATCTGCCATTTGGATGCCCAGTCTTCCAATTTATCCAGATCCTCCTGCAGTTTTCCACAATCCTCTTGGGTTTTAACAACTTTAAACAGTTTTGTGTCATCTGCAAATTTGATAACCTCACTAGTTATTCCCTTTTCCAGGTCATTTATGAATATGTCAAAAAGTAGCAGACCCAGTACAGATCCCTGAGGTACTCCACTATTCACCTTTTTCCATTGGGAATATTGGCCATTTAGCCCTACCCTCTGATTTTTATCTTTTAACCAGTTCCCGATCCACAATAGTACACTGCCTCCTATCCCATGACTTTTTAGCTTCGCCAAAAGTCTCTGATGGGGGACCTTGTCAAAAGCTTTCTGAAAGTCCAGATACACTATATCAACCGACTCACCTTTGTCTAGCTGTTTATGCACACCTTCAAAAAAACATATCAGATTAGTAAGACAAGATCTTCCTTGTCTAAAGCCATGTTGGCTGTCTCCCATTAGGCCATGACTATCTACATGCTGTGTAATTTTGTTCTTTATGATGGTTTCTACCATTTTCCCAGGTACTGACGTCAGGCTCACCGGTCTGTAATTTCCCGGGTCACCCCTGGAACCCTTTTTAAAAATTGGTGTTACGTTGGCGACCCTCCAATCTTCAGGTATTACAGATGATTTTTTTTTTAAATTATTTGTTTATTAAACTTTTTAAATTGTACACAAGAACAATACAAGTAATATGAGAAAATAACAAAAGAAAAAAAACATCAGACCCTAAGGCCAACATATCACATATCTGCAAATACAAGTCCACATCATGGGAAAAAGAAAACACCGGCCATATCAACCATAACAATATAAGAGAATAATCATCAAGGAAAAAGGAGATGATTTTAATGAAAGTTCACAGATTACCAATAGCAGTTCTGCAATCTCATATTTCAGTTCTTTCAACACTCTGGGATGTATACCATCCGGTCCAGGTGATTTGCTACTATTCAGTTTATCAAATAGTTGTAATATATCTTCCTGGTGTAGCGATATTTCTCTCAATTCCTCTGCAGTATCACCTTTAAATACCACTTCAGTCTTGGGTAACATCCCTTCATCTTCCTCAGTAAAGACCGAAGCAAAGAATTCATTCAGTCTCTCTGCTATAGCCTTGTCTCCTCTTACTGCCCCTTTTACCCCTCTATCATCTAATGGTCCAATTGACTCTCTCACAGGCCTTTTGCTATGAATGTACTTGAAAAAGTCTTTATTTCGTGTTTTTGCTTCCATAGCAAGTTTCTTCTCAAATTCCCGCTTTGCCTGCCTTATCAATGCTTTGCATTTAACTTGCCAGTGCTTGTGCTGTTTCCAGTTTTCATCATTTGGCTCTTTTTTCCATTTCCTGAAGGTTGCTTTTTTGGCAGCAACAGCCTCTCTGACCTCACCTTTAAACCATGCTGGCAGTTTTTTGGACTTTCTTCCACTTTTCTTAATGCGTGGAATACAGCTGGGCTTCGAGGATAGTATTTTTAAATAACACCCAAGCTTGCTGTAAGTCTTTAACCTTTGGAACCGCTCCTTTTAGTTTTTTCCTAACTATATTCCTCATTCTATCATAGTCTCCCTTTTGAAAGTTAAAAGATAGTACTGTGGATTCCTTTACTATCTGTCCTCCACTAATTAAATCAAACATGATCATGCTATGATCATTATTGTCAAGTGGTCCCAACACCCTTATTTCTTGCACCAGATCTGGCGTTCCACTAAGGACTAGGTCCAGTATGGCTTCCCCTCTGGTCGGTTCATGAACCAGCTGCTCCAAGAAGCAGTCATTTATTTCATCTAGAAACTTTATCTCTTTAGCTTGTCCTGCTGTGACACTGACCCAGTCGATACCGGGGTAATTGAAATCACCCATTATTACTACTCTGTTGTGACTTTTGTTAGCTTCCTTGATTTCTTTGAGCATTTCATCATCCATTTGTTCATTCTGGCCAGGCGGTCGATAACTGCCACTGCCATCACCTTCCCCTTCATAAATGGAATTTCAATCCATAGAGATTCTACAGCAAATTTTGTTCCCTGCAAAACTTTAATCCTTTCTGACTCAATGCCCTCTCTAACATAGAGCGCAACCCCTCCACCAATTTGATCAACTCTATCATTACGATATAGTTTGTATCCAGGTATCACAATGGTTATCCTCCTTCCACCATGTCTCTGAGAGTGCAATCATATCTAACCTCTCATTTAGTGCTATATATTCTAACTCTCCCATCTTATTGTTTAGACTTCTAGCATTGGCATACAAGCATTTTAGAGACTGTATTTTATTAATATTAATCTGGCTGTTGGTAGGCATGGGTAATTTGGAATCTTTATGCTCTGTCTGCTCCTTACTCAAGGGCATTTGGGCTACTATACTCCCTTTTGGAACCTCACTGCTTTTGCTAGTATCCTTCAACGATACCTTCGTCCGAACCATGCGCTCCTGGGTGACTGTTGGCTTTCCCCTATTTTCTAGTTTAAAAGCTTCTCTATCTCTTTTTTAAAGGTTAATGCCAATTCTTAACTGGTCCCATCCTGATTAAGGTGAAGCCCATCCCTTCGGAAGAGCCCCCCCTTTCCCCAGAATGTTCCCCAGTTCCTAACAAATCCAAAACCCTCATCCTTGCACCATTGTCTCATCCATGCATTGAGACTCCGGAGCTTTGCCTGTCTTTTGGGTCCTGCATGTGGAACAGGAAGCATTTCGGAGAATGCTATCCTGGAAGTTCTGGATTTCAACTTCCTACCTAAAAGCTTAAATTTAGCCTCCAGAACTTCCCTACCACATTTTCCTATGCCATTGGTACCAACATGTACCAAGACAGCAGACTCCTCTCCAGCACTATCTATGATCCTATCTAGGCGGTGCGTGAGGTCTGCTACCTTCACATCAGGCAGGCATGTTACCAGGCGATCCTCACATCCACCAGCCACCCAGCTATCTACATTCCTAATGATTGAATCACCAACTATAACAGCTTCTTAGGCAGTACATTCCATAGTCCTGGAGCATAAAGGGAGAATGATCAGTTGCAGGCATATCGATTGCTTTTTGTTCTTTTGATTGGTATCATTAGCATACTTTGTGTGCTATGTCTTCTGGCCCTGTTGTTCTGTGTTATGTGTAACAGCTGTTTAGGTAGGTGGATGATAAGTTATGCGTGATTTTGAATATCAGTAGCAGGATTTTGCATTTAATTCGACATTTACCGGAAGCCAGTGCAGTTGTTTCAGTATTGGCATAATGTGCTCAAATCTTGATGCTGCTTGGATGATATACGGCATTGTATGTTGTGCCATTTGTAAAGCATGGAGAGTACATTTTTGTAGTCCATGGTATATAATGTTGCCATTGTCAAAATGTGGGAAAACTATTGCCAGAAATACTAAATGGAAATAATGTGGTTCAAATAATGAATGTAGGTGTTGCAGGGTTTGCATTTTTGTTGTCTATTCTCTTGATGGCTTTCCTGATGTGTGTTTAAGTGGGAATTTTCTGAAAGGAATTCTTTCTATTAAAGCTATTTAATCTGTGAACCCACTATTTTTTGTTAAATCAGTCAGGGCCTAGTAGCAGCAGTTTAAGTTTAAATTTAAAACACAGAAGAGAACTTTCTGGTTACATTAAATAACAAGCAGAGAGCTTGTAGTTTTAATTGGTCACTCAGGGCCTAGTATCAGCAAAGTACTTTTAGTTTAAATTTAAAAACACAGAAGAGAGCTTTCTGGTAAAATTTGGAACCCAGCAGAGAGCTGTAGTTTACATTTAATAGTCACTCAGGGTCTAGCATTAGCAAAGTACTTTTAGTTTAAATTTAAAACACAGAAGAGAGCTTTCTGGTTAAATTTAGAACCCAGCAGAGAGCTTGTAGTTTAAATTTCATAATAAGTTAAAGCCTAGCAGCAGCAAAGAGCTATAATTTAAATCAAATAAGAATATAGCTTACTTCAGCAGCACAGGACAGGGTACTGTGTAGCAGCCCTCTTTTAATAAGTGTTATTTCCCTCCCTCCCTCCCCACACCCACCCACCCCTGGGATAATCGTAGCTTTATAGGTACTTACACATCTTAAAAGACAGGAGGTGCTCTCAGGTGAAGCTCGTTACCCAAATCAGTCATACACTAAGGACCTGAGATCAATTAAGCTTCAGGTGAACAAAGTATATTAAACGTATTAGGTACAGTTTTATTGGTATAAATATCCATAGCAACCCTTAGTAAGTAAAGAACTTAAAGATCTAAACACAAACTTAAAACTATGCAGACAACAGTCCAGCAACGAGATGGGGTCTTTCCAGTCTTTTGCATTGAGTGTCACATGTATGATTTTCTCCCAGTTGGTGAGAAGTCTTACGTGTGCACTAGGTGCAAGGAGCTCTTTGCTCTCAGGGAACAAGTCCGTTCTCTAGAGGCTAGAGTAGCAGACTTGGAAAACATAAGAAAGACAGAGAGGTACATAGACGAGACCTACAGGGATATAGTCCTGAAGTCCCACCTCCAGTCTGGCAGCATCCCTGTGTGTGGCAGGAAGTGATCCTGTAACTAGGACCTGTCCTCCAGGTGAATGTAAAACCCTCTCACACCGAGGAAGTTTCTCTAGGGCCATGTGCCCATGAGGGAAGGGTTAGGACAGCCATTATAGTTGGTGATTCAATCATTAGGCATGTAGATAGCTGGGTGGCTGGTGGACGTGAGGATCGCCTGGTAACATGCCTGCCTGGTACGAAGGTAGCGGACCTCACGCGCCACCTAGATAAGGTCTTAGATAGTGCTGGGGAGGAGTCTGCTGTCTTGGTACATGTCGGTACCAATGACATAGGAAATTGTGGTAGGGAGGTTCTGGAGGCTAAATTTAGGCTTTTAGGTAGGAAGTTGAAATCCAGAACTTCCAGGGTAGTGTTCTCCGAAATGCTTCCCGTTCCACGTGCAGAGCCCAAAAGGCAGGCAGAGCTCCGGAGTCTCCATGCGTGGATGAGACAATGGTGCAGAGATGAGGGGTTTGGATTTGTTAGGAACTGGGGTACATTCTGGGGAAAGGAGGGGCTCTTCCGAAGGGATGGGCTTCACCTTAACCGGGATGGAACCAGGCTGCTGGCATTAACCTTTAAAAAGGAGATAGAGCAGCTTTTAAACTAGATAATAGGGGAAAGCCGACAGTCACCCAAGAGCAGATGGTTCGGAAGAATGTATCCTTGAAGGATACCACCAAAAGCAGAGAGGTTCCAAAAAAGAGTAAAGTAGCCCAAATGCCCTCGAGTATGGAGCAGACAGAGCTTAAAGATCCCAAATTACCCATGTCTACCAATAGCCAAATTAATATGAATAAAATACAGTCTCTAAAATGCTTGTATGCAAATGCTAGAAGTCTAAAAAATAAGATGGGAGAGTTAGAATATATACCACTAAATGAGAGGTTAGATATGATTGGAATGTCAGAGACATGGTGGAAGGAGGACAACCAGTGGGACACTGTGATACCTGGGTACAAACTATATTGTAATGATAGATCTGATCAAATTGGTGGAGGAGTTGCGCTCTATGTCAGAAAGGGCATTGAGTCAGAAAGGATTAAAGTTTTGCAGGAAACAAAATTTGCTGTAGAATCTCTATGGATTGAAATTCCATGTAAAAAGGGGAAGGCGATGGCAGTGGGGGTGTACTATCGACCGCCTGGCCAGAATGAACAAATGGATGATGAAATGCTCAAAGAAATCAAGGAAGCTAACAAAAGTTACAGCGTGGTAATAATAATGGGTGATTTCAATTACCCCGGTATCGACTGGGTCAGTGTCACGGCAGGACATTTATTTATTTATTTAGAGGTATTTATATCCCGCTTTTCACCGGGTCAAAGCGGTCAATTGGGAGATACATTTAACACGAGGGGATATGACACACATACACTAATACTTACAGGGAACATGGGCAATGGAGGGTTAAGTGGCTTGCCCAAGACCACAAGGAGTACTTATAGGACTAGACATCCCAGTCCCTCTGGCCTGAAGATTGCTGTCCCCAGGTGGGACTTGAACCCACGGCCCTCCGGCCTGAAGTACCTTGTCCTAACCACCAGGCCACTCCTCCCTTGGACATGCTAGGGAGATAAAGTTCCTAGATGAAAAAATGACTGTTTCTTGGAGCAGCTGGTTCATGAACCGACCAGAGGGGAAGCCATATTAGACCTAGTCCTTAGTGGAACACCAGATCTAGTGCAAGAGATAAGGGTATTGGGACCACTTGGCAATAGCATGATCACCTTTGATTTAATTAGTGGAGGAGGGATAGTAAGGAAATCCACAGTACTACCTTTTAACTTTCGAAAGGGAGGCTATGATAAAATGAGGAAAATAGTTAAGAAAAATCTAAAAGGAGCAGTTGCAAAGGTTCAAGACTTACATCAAGCTTGGTTGTTGTTGAAAAATACTATCATGGAAGCCCAGACCAGCTGTATTCCACACTTTAAGAAAAGTGGAAGGAAGTCCAAAAAACTGCCAGCATGGTTTAAAGGTCAGAGAGGCTGTTGTTGCCAAAAAAGCATCTTTCAGGAAATGGAAAAAAGAGCCAAACAACGAAACCTGGAAACAGCACAAGCACTGGCAGGTCAAATGCAAGGCATTGATAAAGCAGGCAAAGGGAGAATTTGAGAAGAAGCTTGCTGCGGAAGCAAAAACGCGAAATAAAGATTTTTTCAAGTACATTCGTAGCAAAAAACCTGTGAGAGAGTCAGTTGGTCCATTAGATGATAAAGGAGTTAAAGGGGCACCAAGAGGTGACAAGGCGATAGTGGAGAGACTGAAAGAATTCTTTGCTTCGGTCTTTACTGAGGAAGATGTAGGGATGTTACCCATGACTGAGGTGGTATTTAAAGGTGCGGAAGAATTGAAGGAAATATCGATACATCGGGAAGATGTATTACAACTATTAGATAAACTGAAGAGTAGCAAATCACCTGGGTGATTCCAAGGGTGTTAAAAGAACTGAAATATGAGATTGCAGACCTGCTATTAGTAATCTGTGAACTATTAATAAAATCATCGCTAATACCTGAAGATTGGAGGATCGCCAATGTAACACCAATTTTTTAAAAGGGTTCCAGGGGTGATCCAGGAAACTACAGACTGGTGAGCCTCATGTCAGTACTGGGAAAAATGGTAGAAACCATCATAAAGAATTAAATTACTCAGCATGTAGATAGTCATGGCCTAATGGGAGACAACCAACATGGCTTTAGACAAGAAAGATCTTGTCTTACTAATCTGTTATGTTGTTTTGAAAGTGTGAATAAACATGTGGACAAAGGTGAGTCGGTTGATACAGTGTATCTGGAATTTCAGAAAGCCTTGGACAAGGTCCCTCATCAGAGACTTTTGGCAAGAGTCATGGGATAGGAGGTAGTGTACTACTGTGGATCAGGAACTGGTTAAAAGAGAGAAAGCAGAGGGTTGTGGAAAATTGCAAGAGGATCTTGATAAATTGGAAGACTGGGCATCAAAATGGCAGATGAAATTTAATGTGGACAAGTGCAAAGTTATGCACCTAGGGAAGAACAACCCAAACTATGGTTACACAATGCAAGGTTCCACATTATGAACCACCACCCAGGAAAAAGATTTAGGCGTCATTGTGGATAACATGTTAAAACCCTCGGCCCAGTGTGTAGCGGCAGCCAAGAGAAAGGATATAGCGTTATTAGAAAAGGTTCAGAGAAGAGCCACCAAAATGGTAAAGGGGATGGAAGGATACTCCTATGAAGAAAGGCTAAAAAGGTTAGGGCTCTTTAACCTAGAAAAGAGACGGCTGAGGGGAGATATGATAGAAGTCTATAAATTAATGAACGGAGTGGAACGGGTAAACGTAGATCGATTGTTTACGTAATCAGAATATAGAAAGACTAGGGGACATACAATGAAGCTACAGGGTAAACTATTTAAGACTAATAAAAGAAAATATTTTTTCACTCAACGTGTAATCAAACTCTGGAATTTGTTACCGGAGGATGTAGTAAAGGCTGTTAGTGTAGCTTGGTTTAAAAAAGGTTTGGACAAGTTCCTGGAGGAAAGGTCCATAAACCATTATTAAGAAGGGACCCAGGATATCAATGCTTGACCCAGTACAAGCATTGCGGAACCTGTGTCTTTTGGGGAAAGTGCTAGGTACGTATGACCTAGATTGACCACTGTTGGAAACAGGATACTGGGCTTGATGGACCTTGGTCTGACCCAGTATGGCATATCTTATGTTCTTAAGTTTAATCTTTGGTCTAGAGTTATTCCTAAGTTCAAACTTCGGTTTTTACTTCTAACTCAATTGTATAAATTTTGTAGCATTGTTGGTGGGATGAATGTTTCATCTCTGGTGATGTGTATTACTTCTGTTTTTTTATAGTTTATTGATAGGCCTACAAAAGGGGACTGCTACTTCTGGAGAGAGATCTGCAATTGTAAGTATTTACTTCTAGGGATTTTTCTAAATCTTGGGGAAAAGGAATTCTTTAGATTAAAGCTGATTAATCTGTGAATCCAGTGTAATTGTTAAATCAATCAGGGCCAGCAAGAATTTGCAGTTTAAATTTAAAACACAGCAGAGAGCTTGCTAGTTAAATTTAGAATCCAGCAGAGAGCTTCTACTTTAAATTTCATACTCAGTCAGGACCTAGTAGCAGCAAAGAGCTTTAATTTAAATCACAACAGAATATAATTTAGCATAAAAGGCAAAACAGGGCTAGTATTCCTTGAGCAATAAATAATTTCTAGATACCTTGGAAGGCGATGGCAGTGGGGTTGTACTATTGACCGCCTGGCCAGAATGAACAAATGGATGATGAAATGCTCAAAGTAATCAGGGAAGCTAACAAAAGTTACAGAATAGTAATAATGATGGGTGATTTCAATTACCCCGGTATTGACTGGGTCAGTGTCACGGCAGCACATGCTAAGGAAATAAAGTTTCTAGATGAAATAAATGACTGCTTCTTGGAGCAGCTGGTTCATGAACCAACTAGAGGGAAAGCCATTTTGGACTTAATCCTTAGTGGAACACCAGATCTGGTGCTGGGGCCACTTGGCAATAGTGATCATAGCATGATCGCGTTTGATTTAATTAATGGAGAAGGGATGGTAAGGAACTCCATAGTACTACCTTTTAACTTTCAAAAGGGAAACTATGATATAATGAGGAAAATAGTTAAGAAAAAACTAAAAGGAGCAGTTGCAAAGGTCAAAGACTTACATCAAGCTTGGGTGGTGTTTAAAAATACTATCTTGGAAACCCAGACCAGCTGTATTCCACGCTTTAAGAAAAGTGGAAGAAAGTCCAAAAAACTGCCATCATAGTTTAAAGGTGAGGTCAGAGAGGCTGTTGTTGCCAAAAAAGCATCTTTCAACAAATGGAAAAAGAGACAAATGATGAAAACTCGAAACAGCACAAGTACTGTCAACTTAAATGCAAGACATTAAGACACGCAAAAAGAGAATTTGAGAAGAAACTGTCTGTGGAAGCAAAAATGTGTAATAAAGACTTTTTCAAATACATTTGTAGCAAACAATCCTGTGAGAGAGTCAGTTGGACCATTAGCTGATAGAGGGCTAAAAGGGGCAGTAAGAGGGGACAAGGCTATTGCAGAGAGACTGAATGAATTCTTTGCTTTGGTCTTTACTGAGAAAGATGTAGGGATTTTACCCATGACTGAAGTGGTATTTAAAGGTGATACTGCAGAGGAATTGAAAGAAATATTGTTACACCGGGAAGATGTATTACAACTATTTGATAAACTGAAGAGTAGCAAATCACTTGGACCATATGGTATACATCCAAGGGTGTTGAAAGAACTGAAATATGAGATTGCAGACCTGCTATTAGTAATCTGTGAACTATCATTACAATCATCTGTAATACCTGAAGATTGGAGGATCACCAATGTAACGCCAAGTTTTAAAAAGTGTTCCAGATGTGATCCAGGAAACTACAGACCAGTGAGCCTGATGTTAGTACCGGGAAAAATGGTAGAAACCATTATAAAGAACAAAATTTACTCATCATGTAGATAGTCATGGCTTAATGGGAGACAGCCAACATGGCTTTAGACAAGGAAGATCTTGTCTTACTAATCTGTTATGTTTTTTTGAAGGTGTGAATAAACAGGCAGACAAAGGTGAGTCAGTTGATATAGTGCAGGCATGTCCAACAGGTAGATTGCAATCTACCTTTAGATCGCGGAGGGGTCAGAGGTAGATCGCCAGCGCCACTTGGCTCCATCTCTCCAGCAGCTCGCCCCGTCGCTAGGAGAGAGCTCGTGCTGGCAGGTCATCTCCTGAGGGCTTGCCGCCGCTGCTGATCCTTTGCCTCACTTTTTTTCCTGCCTGCGGGAATCTTGCCTGCGGGTGTATTGGGGGCGCTTGTTGTTTTCATGCCAATAGTTTGTGGGTACCCCAGGGGGCCGCTGCCTGGCCCGCAACGAGATGCCACAGGCCCGGCATCATACCTGGTCTCCTGCCTCTCAGAATCACCAATTCCTGCCCCCGCCCCAACACCCCTTAGAAGTGTGTTATATACCGGGCGATGTCCATTCGCCCAGGCTTTACCTGAATACACTTACTGTATTAGTTGTGTCCTGTGCTGGTCATTGCTCGCTCTATAGTTCGCTTTCATTAAATGTTTTTGGGCAGACACAACAAAGTGTCAAGAATTTGGTGATTTTGGTGGGCTTTTCCAATTTTGTTCTAACTTGCCTATGCCTTGGCCTTCAAATTGGTTGAAACCACTGTGACTTTTGCTTGCCTCTGCAATTTCATTTTGCCTAGCCTTTGTGTTGATTCTACACTGCAATTTTATTTCGCCTTGCCTTTGCGTTGATTCTACACTGTGTGCAGAATTTATTAAATTGCGTATGGTGGTATTTGAACATGTTTGGCGGTATTTGATTTTATCTGGTTTGCTGGACAGGTGTTTGAGTTTTTTTGATGATTGTTTGGTGGTATTTGATTATTGGTGCCAGTATGATGAATTCTTATTTTTACATTTAGAACTGCATGCGTGGTTTTGGCATCTCCAGTCCTTTTACTGCACATCATCCAGAGGTCTTCAGTTCCTGTTGATCTTTAATACTTTGGGACAGTGACTGTTTTGGACCAGATTCAGCCAGTGTTTATACTAACTTAGCAGATTTGGCCGTCCTACATCCAGCCACCCCTGTGGTAGGTTTTGCTCTTCTTTGGAACGCTCATCTTCGTTATACTGGGGTGGCTGGATGTAGGACGGCCAAATCTGCTAAGTTTCATGATGAATGGGAAATGGACTACTTCTTCATCATGGTGAAAGACAAGTGTTGTTGTCTAATTTGTAACGCCCCAGCATCCTTGCCCAAAAAGGATAATCTGGAACGTCATTATAAGGCTCTGCATAGCAATAAGTTTGATGCTGATTTTCCACCCCAAAGTGAAATTCGTAAATTGAAGCTCAAAGAACTTAAATCGACATTGGCTACTCAGAAAAAGTTGATGGCGAAGTCAAGGTCACATTCCGTCAATGCAACCATAGCATCCTTCAAGGTCAGCAACCTGATCGTAAAGAAATTGGTCACATGGTTATCTAGCTCCGACACGGTCCTCCTCAACCAGCTTTTACCCTCCAACTTCACAATACACACATGCCACAGAACCAGTCGGAGAGGTGGTGGAGTGCTCATCCTTTCCAAGACGGAGCTGCAATTCCAGCTGATCAACTCCACCAGCACAACACACCTTGACACAATCTCCATAGCAAACAAGCAGTGCTCCATCAACCTAATCTATAGAGCACCGGCAGCCTCGCCAGACGATCTCTCGACGATAATCGACCTTGCCTGCAATGCACAAAACCCACGCTCTCCAAGCTGGATACTAGGCAATTTCAACCTGCCAGCCCAACAAGACACACATGCTGCAGCCTTCCTCGAGGCTCTCAGGGAGTTCGGGTATAAGCAATTAGTCAACGAACCTACCCATACAAAAGGAAAAAAGTTGGACCTAATATTCGCCCCACAGACAGCAGATCACCCATCCCAAGACCCCGAGCTGTCCATATCCCCAGTCCCTTGGTCTGACCATTACCTGATCAGATTCCAAATACCCGGGTATCACTACTGTCATGAAAGCACCATCAACCCAGCTAACAGCTCCAAAGCCTCCCTGCAAAAATTCCGACCATTTGACAAGGAAGAAATCCTGAAAAACACACTCCCACATCTCAACACGACCTCACCCTGCATTGAAGAGATGATCTCCAGCTGGGATAATAGCCTCAGCTCCATTGCTCGGAGGCCAACCACAAACACAATGCCAAAAAAACGAAAGACCACACTGTGGTACTCTATGGAACTGCGAACGTCACTCCTTCACCTAAGGAAGTTGGAAAGATGATGGCGCCGGTCCCACTCCAGCGAGGCCCGGAGAACATACAACACACACTTAACAAAACATCGTGAGGTGGTGGCGGAGAAAATGAGGCAGTCCATGCAGACCTCCTGAAACGCTATCTGAATAAACCACATGACTTGTTAAATCTTGTCAAGGATTTAACGAAGGAACCTTCCCCTAACAAGCCAGCAGAGATTAAGCCTCAGGAATTCGCCGACTACCTACAATCAAAATTGTGTCAGACCAATAAGATCTCGTCCCAACTCCCCTCATATGTACCAATCCACCCAAGCCCGCTGACCTCCTTCTCCACCCCATCCAGGAAATGCATAGAGGACACCATCGTGACCATCAACACCACGACTGCACCAACCGACCCCTGCCCAGCCTCCTGGATAAAAACGTTACGCAGCAAATTCAACCCATTCCTAGCCAGACTCATGGAACAGTCTTTCTCAACTGGCTCATTCCCACAAAGGCTAAAACACACTTCCATTAGACCGCTCCTGAAAAACAGCAAACTCGACCCCCAGAAGGTGGAATTGTACAGGCCAATATCAAGTATCCCACTACTCGCCAAAATAATGGAAAAGGTAGTCCAATGACAAATCCAACACCACATTGAGACCGTTCCTCCGCTGGACCCATCCCAGCATAGATTCAGGGAGTCACATGGTGTGGAAACCCTTCTTACCACTCTTTTCAGTACCATAATCATGGGAACCGACAACACCTGACAAGGATTCACTCTGATATTTTTGGATATAGCCGCAGCATTTGACTCTGTAAGCCATGAGCTTCTCATGGGGCATCTCCAGGAGAAGGGGATATGTGACACAGCCCTAAGCTGGTGCACATCATACCTGTCCGACAGATGGCAACACGTACGAGCCAGTGCAACAACCTCCGAACCTCTTCCACCAGTGGCAGGGTGTACCACAGGATTCCTCCCTCTTGGCACTGATGTTCAACATATACATGCAGCCCATCTGTGCCATCATCAGATCGTTTAACGTCGCCTGCCTGATATACGCGGATGACGTACTGCTCTACATGCTATTCGCAACTGACCAGCTGGACCTCTCCCCACTAATAAACTGCTTTGACACCGTCTCCAACTGGCTCCAGACCCAAAACCTCTGAATAAATCATAAAAAGACAGATGTCCTTTTCATTACAAATAATCAAGGCTTCACCCCTCCCACCTCCCTAAAAGTGAAGGATGCCGAACCCACAATCCGCTACCCAAGGGTCACGTTAGATCAACAGCTTGACATGAAGGTCCACATAAGCAACAGTCAAGTCAGTTTACCATAAAATACGGACACTCCGGAACCTACGTCCCCTCCTGGACCCAGATGACTTCCAGACAATCTTTCAAGCGCTGGTCATCCCTCATTTCGACTTGGCCAATGTAATCCTGCAGGGACTCCCACATACCACCCTAAATCCACTCCAGCTCACAATGAATGCAGCTGCCAGAATCCTACACGGAGCTTCCAAGAAGGACCACGTAACAATTCTAAAATACCTCCACTGGCTTCCCATCCAGTGCAGACTCTCTTTCAAAATTCTAGTAATGACATTCAAGGCCATCAACAAGCTCACCTCCACCTCACTCACTGAGCTAATCCACCCCATGCCCCCTAACAGATCCAGAAGGGCCGTAGCCGTCAACACGCTGGTAGTTCCGAAGGCAATGACAAAATGCACTCAAGCAACGATAAACAGAGCATTTAGGTTCTATGCACCCAGATGTTGGAATGCCCTCCCTCCCAACATTAGGGCAATCGCTGAGCTTGCCCAATTCAGGAAGGCATTGAAACACCACCTGTTCCTCATGCATTTTTCCGATGACAGCACACAAATAGCCACCCCCCACCAGGACGGCCCCACTAATACACCCAGCGAGCAATGAGGTAGTGCCACCCACCCGCTCCCTAGACCTTGAGGGTTTCAGGAGGGGCTGGCCTTTAAATGCCCTTCAGGGTTGAGGTTGTAGTTGTGTGAGCTCAAGTAGTAAGGCAGGCAAAGAATATTTATTTACATGAGGTTTTATTTCTCCCGCTCCGCAGTTGAAATGCAACAGATACAAAAAAATGTATAATTGCCAAAACAAGAATGAGGCAAAACAAGGCTTTTCAGTGCTGGGCTAAATGTCCATTATCAGCTGGGGTTCACATTCAGTTGGCATGTGACCTCTGCTTTAACTAAACAAACTCTGGCAAAACAACAGTGCTCCTGAGGTACAAACAAATTATGCTTTAACTTATTCACTTTTCATAAGTTCTTCAGCAGTGCAAACATTCAGGTCACTTCTGTTATATTCCTTCATATAACCAATAAAGCTTTGCCTTAATTATCTTTCTCAATGAGACAGGTTGGGCTGGTCTTGTTCTATGGACGGCATAGAACAGACTAGTGGCATTTCTACTTCACAGCTGTTTTCAGGCTGTGCTGGCTTATGGCTAGAAATTGCCCTGCGCTCTAGAAATTCTCTGAAGTCCTTAAGAAGTAATTCAGCCTGCTTCCTTCCTGGGCTAAACTGAGAAACTGCTTCTTCTTCAGGTAAGTATTTGTTTGAGTTCCTTATCTCAGGATAATTAGTAATGTTGTATCTATTAGGACAAGCATTAAGTGTGCTGGAAGTATCCCTCCCCCACTTGTCTCTGAATGTAAGTGCCGGGGTTAAAACTTCAGCTGTGCTTGGAGAGTCTCTAAAGAGTGCTTTAAAAGTAGAACCGTCAGGCTTCTCCTGGCTCACGTCTCTGCAATACAACTCAGCTGTTTTCTTCCTATTAGCTTCTCTGCTAAACGTTTCAGCTGGCTTGTGAGAATAGCTGGGACTGCTTAAACAATTTCCATGCTGAACCCAACTGCCACCATATTGACTGACTCTGTCCTGGCTTTTTTAAAATCAGCTTTCACTCTTTCTGGCTTCACACTGTAAAACTTGCTAGCTGTATCAACCACACCGTGTACCTTGTGCTGAGGCTTCTTCCATGAGAATTCTTTGCCCCTCTGCCTTCTATTCCACGGCTCTGCTCAGTCCTCCAGAAGCCTGGGCTGTAACCTTGGGTCTCTCAGTGCTCTGGAACTCTTCTGGTCACAGAAGATTCTTTCTGCCCCTGAGTCTCCCAGGTACCTGCTTCCTGAGTCAAAATCCTTCCTTAGTGAATCACAGCTGCTTAGTGGTTCTCTCTCCAACTCTTCCAAGTCTTCTGAACCTCCTTCCAAGTCCAAATCTCCTGAGTCTTCTAACTGTTTCTGTTTCTGACTGCTTAACAAGCTGCCTGTGTACTGCACAGCCTGCCTCCTGCTTGGGCGTGCCCAATCAGGAACTTTGCTTCTCTCCTCCCCTGAGGTGAGCTGTGTTACCTGATCAGTCATGTGTTTTTTTCTCTCAGAAGAGAAAATCCTGCATTCTCTTGCAGTACCGGTTCTCTCCACCGGATCACTATCTGTTTCCATAGCTTCTGGGGAAGCTTCCACGTCACAGTAGTCACACCAAATGGTGCCAAGACAAACCATGCATACCATGTAAATAACAGAATGTATATAGTCAGCACTTTTGTAAATAAGCCTCTTCCCAATGACATGCCCACCTGGGCTGGGGTCTCGATCCCCAGCATTTATTTATTTATTTATTTAACAGCTTTTATATACCGCACTATTCATCATCAGCGCGGTTTACAATTTAACAACTTTGTACTTAAGCATAAAACATATGTCAAGTTTACAGATAACAGGGAATGAAACATGGATAACTGGGGTTAAAATAAATAACAGATATTCACAACTATTTACAATAAATTATCAAATGTTTTGAACTCTAAAGAATGGGGATCTATGAGGTTTTGATCTGGGGCGGGTAATGAAGTTTAGGGAACTTACTTGACTAACCATGATCATTGGTTTGTGTTGGAGGGGGTGGGGGGTGGGGAGCCAGTGCCTTGTGAGAAGTGTTGTAAGAAGAGGTGTGTTTTTAGAGATTTTCTGAACTGGGACAGATCTTTTTGTGGCAGCATGTTCCAGCATCTGGGGGCGAAAGATGAGAATGCTCTTATGGTGGTTGTCTGGGTGAGTTTTGCTAGGCCTTTTGGGACCATTAGCGTGTTCTCTGTTACAGATCGTCTAGATCTGGTGTTCTGTGAGTGATGAAGGAGGTCAGATAACGAGGATGGTGAGATTTGGTGGAATGCTTTGAAGGTCAAAAGGAGGGCTTTGTATAAAATCCTATATGATATCGGGAGCCAGTGAAGTTCGAATAGGATGGGAGTAATATGTTGACTCCTTGAGGCTCCATGTAGAACCCTGGCCGCTGTATTCATGGCCAATTGTAGTGGATTCAGCGTGCTCTTGGGAAGGCCGTGTAGAACAATATTTGCGTAGTCGAAGTGTGGAGTGACTAATGCTTGGAAGGTTGCGCGGAAGTCATATGGTTCAAGCATAGGTCTGAGATGTCGGAGTGTCCTGATCTTGTAGTAGATGGCTTTTACTGTATTTTTTATATGTTCTTTGAACTCAAGTCGCTGGTCAAGTATAACACCTAGGTAACGTATTGTGGTTTTGAGTGGTAGATCGGCATCTCTTGTTCTTAGAGTTGGTGGAGGAGAGAAGTCTTTGTTCCTTGTGACGATCAAGACTTCTGTTTTTTTTAAATTAATTTGGAGATTTTGTGTGAGCAGCCAGTCTGAGATTGCATTGAAGCAGGTGATTAATGTAGTCAGGTTTTAACACATTGATTGGTGTGAATAGGAGCACATCATCCGCATAGATGAGACATGATATTCCGAATGAACGGGAGATGTTGCAGATGGGCTGCATATAGATGTTGAATAGCAGAGCTGAGAAGGAGGAACCCTGCGGTACTCCTTGCTTCTGATGGAAAGGCTGAGATGTGGTATTACCAATCCGGACCTGTTGCCAGCGGTCTTCCAAGTAAGATTTGCACCAATTCCATGCCATTCCTTGAATCCCTTTTTCGTGGAGACGTGCAAGCAGTTGATCATGGTCAACAGAGTCAAAGGCTGCTGCTATGTCTAGGAAGATCATTGCGACTCCATTTCTGATGTTGTCTGTTGTATTAATGAGCGTGTTCATTAGGGAAGCTAGGAGAGTTTCAACTCCGTGAGCTTCTCTGAAACAATGCTGGTTTGGATCTAGTGGGGCTTCAGAATCAATGTGTTGTTGAATTTGTCTCAGTGTTACTTTTTCTAGGATCTTGGCTAATAAAGGAATACTTGAAGAGTCACGTGATGTGGTGAGCGCGGGAGGTCGCACTATCCTGAGCTCCGGGCTCCCCTTCCCCTAAACCACTGCAATAGTGCCTATATTTAGGCACTTTGACCGGAACAAAGCCTCCCCCCAAGCATCTTACCCCCCGTTTTTTTTGTTTTTTTTTGGTTGTTTTGTTAGGATTTTGTTTAACAGGAGCCCTGATTGTTGAGGGTACTTCCCCCTGCTCGTCGGATATGGGCAGGGTAGTCTGGGGTGGCCTGGATGTCATGTAGGCTGACCTAGGATTGTGCCTGGGTCGGGTCGGATCGGATAGATTCCCTTTAGATAGGCTCCGTGATTGTCCATCCCCTAGTGTTCAGCTCATAGTGGGGTGCGTCCCAGTTGACCCATCCAAGACCCGTCGATGCTGCTTGCTCTGGCTGACGGGTCGGGGTAGGGGGGGGAGGGGGGGAGGGGGCATGTCGGAGACCAGGGCCCGAGCAGAAGGAGAAGGGCCAGGCTAAATACCCCTCTCCCGACCCCGTGGACAGCTGTTGTGGCGGGGAGAGTGCAGCCTGTCACTGGGCATCGGAATAGGGGTCCTTCCAGGGCCCTATTGGGCATCTATTCCAGGCTGAGGTTATGGTATTTATCTGGGTCCTGGGGAGGGTGGGATGGTCCGAAGGGAGGGGAGCACAGGTTTGAAAAAAGGGGTGGGGAGCCCGGACACATCTGGGTGATAGGGTAGGTAGGAGAAGATGATAGAGGTGGGGGGACTTCTGAGGGGGGGGATAGGGGGAGATGGGGGGGACAAGGGGGGAGGGAGGGGGCAGGAGGGGGGGTCTAGCGGGGGGATGGGAAGGGGGGGGAACTGGGGGGGGGGAGATTATACCTGTTCAATAGCCCGGAGAGGGCAGGTCTTGGATCAGTTGGGTATGTTGTACATGAATCGGTTGAGTTACAAGTATATACGTCAGGGGGGCGCCCTAGGCTGGGGAGGCACCCTCATGGTACTAGTTTACAGTGTAACACAGGCATATATGTGTAGTACATGCCACTTAAGATAATATCCTGGAATGTATGTGGTTTGGGCAGCCCGATTAAGCGTTCCAAAATCCTGCAGGCCTTGGCTAGACACAGGGCGGACATAGTCATGCTACAGGAAACCCACCAGACAGCTGAGGAGCATCGCAAACTGTGCAGGGACTGGGTGGGGCAGGTGTGGGGGGCTCCAGCCCTTGGGAAAAAGGGCGGGGTGGCGCTTCTGATCCACAAACGGCTCCGGTTGGAGGTGATACGTGAGCTGACAGACCCGTCGGGCAGATTTATCCTCTTGCAGGGTGTCTTAGAGGGGAGGCCAGTTATTTTAGGCAATCTTTATTGTCCTAATGTATTGGATTTGACCCTATATTCCCGCCTCGCTTCTAAAATAGAGATGTTACCGGAGCTTCCGGTGATTCTAGGGGGGGATTTTAACGGCGTTATGGATGTGACATTAGACACGTCCAAGGGGGAGGAGTCCCGGGACAGGCTACAGACAGCTCGCGCGATGCGCCGACTCTGCTCCAGACTGGGGCTGGTGGATCCGTGGCGGCTGTTACATCCGACAGAACGGGACTATACTCATCAGTCACGAGCACATGGTTCCAATGCGCGTATAGATTACTTGTTGATTTCAGCCGGGTTGTTTGTTACGATTGAAGAAGCGTTGATCGGTCCCGTAGAGATATCTGACCATGCGTTCGTTGGGATTGATGTCCAGTGGAGTGGGACGACCCCCAGGAATTTTCTTTGGCGATTTCCGCTTGAATTATATCAGGATGCCCAGTTCCGTTCATTTCTTCGGCAGCGCTGGCGGGAATTCGAGACGGTCCATACCGTCCATCGGGATGACCCCGAGTTGGTGTGGGAAACTGCAAAGGTTGTATTGCAGGGGGATATTATCGGCTTTCTTGCTAGGAAAAGGAAACTACGGGCAGCACACATTATTAGCCTCGAATCGCAGATTACACGGTTGCGTCGCCAGTGGGCCCAGAGCCCAGCGGTTGGGCTTCAGAGACGGCTGCGGGAGAGGCAAACGGAACTTAATGAACTACTACATCCAAGGGCTAAGAAGTCTGTGCAGTATTACCGCTACCAATTATACCGGTACGGGGACAAACCTGGGAAATTACTGGCAAGATGCTTGCGAGGCCCCCGGGGCTCCAAATTGGTGCCCGCGTTGCGGGACGACCAGGGGGTGCTGCATAGGGAAAGCGCGGCGATTGTGGGGGTGTTTCGATCTTTCTTTCAGCGACTCTATGCAGCGGAGTCTCCCCCATTGTCGCAGATGGCGGATTATGTGAGGGAATTGAATCTGCCCCGGCTCTCCGAGGAGCAACAGGCGCAGTTAGATCGGCCGATTACAGCCGCGGAATTACAAGCTGCTATCTCCAAAGCTGGATGCTATAAATCTCCAGGTTCGGATGACCTGGGAGCGGAGTTCTATAAGATTTTGAATGAACTGATTTCCCCAACCCTAGCGGCCGTCCATAATACGAGGGCCCAGCAAGGGTGTTTTCGCTGGGGGGATAATCACGCTCATATTGTCCTTATTCCGAAACCGGCCAAAGACCCCCTAGTAGCATCTTCATATCGCCCTATCTCATTGCTCAATTTCAATCTTAAATTAATGGCAAAAATTCTAGCCAACCGCTTGTCGGAATTTCTGGGGCAGCTTGTTCACGATTCCCAGGTGGGCTTTGTTAGGGACCGATATGCAGTACGGAACCTGCGCAGAATAATAACCTCCCTAGAGTGGGTCCGGCGTCAAGGCACGCCCTCCTTATTAATCAGTTTTGATGCGGAGAAAGCCTTTGATAGAGTAGATTGGAAGTACTTGATGTTTCTCCTCCCGCAATATGGTATAGGGCCCTCCTTTTGTAATATGGTGGCGAGCCTTTATTCAAACCCGACTGCAGCAATCCTTTGTAATGGGGTCCTGTCTGAGACCTTTTCCCTGCGGCGGGGGACCTGTCAGGGGTGTCCCCTTTCCCCCCTTATTTTTGTTTTGTCTCTGGACCCCCTCTTGCGTAGGCTGGAGCAGATGCGAGAGATCCGGGGGGTGCGGATCGGTGACCAGGAGTTTAAACTATCTGCATTTGCTGATGACTTGTTAGTCCATTTGCTCTCACCTACAGGATCGTTGCCCCGCCTTTTGCGAGAGTCCTTTGGGAATTTTGCGGGATTCACCATTAATCGGGATAAATCTGAGGCCCTGGATGTTTCGGGTCAGCTTCGGGGTTGCTGGCCAGGCGAATTCCCCCTTAAATGGGCGGACAATCAATTTACATACTTGGGGATAGTACTGCCTAGTCAGTTGTCTCAACTATATAGGAGTAACCTGTCTAGGGCGCTGGCTAAGGTGAGGACCCAACTGCAGGCGTGGCGGTCCCGTCCCCTCTCCCTGTCGGGGAGGATTGCTGCGATTAAGCTGGTGATATTGCCAAGGATTCTGTATTGGCTGCAGACTCTCCCGGTGTGGCTGCTGCGACGGGATGTTCGCCGTTTTGAGACGGAATTTCGGGGTTTTTTGTGGAGAGGGGCGAGAGCGCGGATCCCATTTAGTCGGCTGGTGGGAAAGGGGAGACATGGGGGTTGGGGGCTTCCGGACCTCGGGGCCTATGCGTTGGCCTGCCAAGCACGGCATTTGGGAGACTGGTTGGGCTCTACCGAACGGTATACCCCTTTGGCGCTGGAGGAGGCCTATGCGGCCCCCCATTCCTTGCAGGCCTTGTTACACATGGAATTTAGCCGGTTACCTGCCCACCTGGCTGATAATGAGTTATTGATCCCTGTGCTTCGGACTTGGAGACAGCTCAATGCTTATTGGGGCCGTAATTGGAAGGTATCATGCTGGTTGCCTATTAGAGGTAATGTGAGTTTCACCCCTGGCACGGAGACAGTGGTATTCCGTGCCTGGGCGGACAGGGGGTTGCGGAACCTTGGACACCTGGTTGATCCCATTGGGAAAATTAAGTCCTTCCCCTTCCTATCCCGGGAATATGATCTGGGGTCTCGCCATACCTTTGCGTACCTCCAAGTTGCACATTATGTGGCATCCCTCCCGGGCAAGGAGCTACACGGCGACCGGTCCGCTCAGATCATTGAGTTTTTTAGTTTGACCGGGGCAGAGAAACCCTCCATACGTCTGTTTTCACTAAGACTGGACCCTTTTCGGCCTCGACCCGATTTTAGTGGTGTGGAGCGGGCCTGGGGGGTGGAAATGGGGCAGGATGTTTCCCCCGATACCGTACTAGCGGCCCTTCAAAGAATCGGATGCCTGGCGGATGGGGCCCGTTGGCGGGAAGTACAATTTAAGTGTATCACTAGGGTCCACTTATTTTATTTATTTATTTATTTATTTAGCTGTATTTATATTCCGCTTTTCACCGGGTCAAAGCGGTCAATTGGGGGATACATTTAACACGAGGGGATATGACACACATACGTTAATACTTACAGGGAACATGGGCAATGGAGGGTTAAGTGGCTTGCCCAAGACCACAAGGAGTGCCTATAGGACTAGAAATCCCAGTCCCTCCGGCCTGAGATTGCTGTCCCCAGGTGGGACTTGAACCCCCGGCCCTCCGGCCTGAAGTACCTTGTCCTAACCACTAGACCACTCCTCCCTCCCACTTTTCTCCGAGACGGGCCTACCGGTGTCACTATGCGGGCCACTTCTGCATAGATGGCGGGAAAAACACCCTCCCTCCTTTTGGGAGTGGCGGAATTCCTTCCATCACCTGATGCTCCTGGAGTGCAGAGGGGCACGGGGTCATGCCAAGTGGTGGTCTGCCTTTGTGTTACTCTGGGACCCATATATCCAAATTCTGAGTCCCCGGGCACGTAACGAAGTCCTGCAGTTAGGATGTTAATTGGTGGCTTAATCGGGAGTAGCTCATGGTGGTGTGCTGTGTTCTAATCCAGACGTTGCTTGCTTCTGTCCATGTAGGGGGGAGGGGGGAGGGTGGGGCTGGGAGGGAAGGGGAGGTATGGGGGGGGTTATTTTGGAAAATATTGTAACCATCATTGTTCTCACCCTGGGGATCAGAATCCACCCGAGGGCGGGAGGAGTTGAATGTTGTATATTTTACTGGTTTGTTCTGATGGTTCATAAATAAACATTGGAAAAAAAAAGGAATACTTGAAATTGGGCGGTAGGAGTCTTCCTTTTTCGGATCCAGTTTATTGTTTTTCAGTAAGGGACGGATGGATGTCTGTTTGAGGGCTGTTGGAAATATCCCAGTGCTAAGTGACTGGTGAGCTAAGGCTGATATATATGGGCTGAGCTCTGTTCTCAGTGATTTGATCCAGTGGGCTGGACATGGATCGTTGGGGGCAGTGGTGGCGTTGATGGAGGTTATAATTTCTTCGATTGTGGGGGCAGTGGTGGCGTTGATGGAGGTTATAATTTCTTCGATTGTCTTTGGGGTTGGAGATGAGAAATTATTGAGTATGAATTGGACGTTAGAAGGTTGTGTGGTTTCACTTGTGATTACTGTTGTGATCTTGATCACCTTGGATTGGATATAGTCAGCATATAGTTGTGGATGTATATGTTCCTGTTGTGGTGAAGGCGGCTCACTGGTTAGGGATTTTACTAGTTGGAAGAGATCTCTCGGTTTGTTAAGAGAACGGCTAAGGAGCCTTGCATGATATTCTTTTCTCTTATCCCAGGTTAGCTGACGATGGGATTTCAAGTGAGATAAGTAGATGGATTGGTCATAAAGATTTAGGGAGTGTCTCCATTTCTTCTCTAGTTTCCTCAGTTGCTGTAGAGAAGTTCGTAACTCGGAGGAGAACCATGGCGCGTTCTTTTTCTTGGAAATAGAAGAGTTGGTAAAGGTTTGATTATCTGTGATGGTAGGCTGGGCTGATAGTCCAAAGGGCACTGTTCCAGTTTGATACAATCTCATCGATGTTGTCAGGTATTATAGAGAGTTTTGGGATGGTTTGGGAAGTGATTGCGTCTATGTTGAATGGTTTAAATCGTGCTGGTTTTGATAGTGGATATACATCTGGTGGTTTGTTTGGAGATTCCTCAGCTGGTATGACGAATGTTATAAGGTTATGATCGGACCAGGGGACGGGGTTGATGAGGGCTCCAGTTGATTTAGCAGTTCAAAGGATGATGATGGGGCAAAGATGAGATCAAGGAGATTTCCTTGTTTATGGGTGGGGTTTTTTACAATTTGTCTGTAGTGTAGGTTGGTCATGGCATCAAGGAAGGAGTTGGATACTGAAGGCAGTGTGGATGCAAGATTGAAGTCTCCTAGGAGCCAGTTAGGTTTGTCGAGATCTATAGGGTTGATGGCAAGATCAATTATGATTGAGAGATCATCAGCTGGAGCATTTGGGGCTCTGTAGATGAGGTTTATGGTATTGGTATTATTGGAGATGGATAGTGTATTTGTATGGTTTGTGACCTTGGTAGAGGTGACGTGGTATTTCAAATCAGTTCTTGCTATTATGCAGACTCCTCCTCCTTTTCTGTTTTCTCTGTTACAGGTGTAAATGGAGTAGTTAGGTGGGGTAAGTTGGTTCATTAGGACGTTATCAGTATTAGAAAGCCATGTTTCTGTGACCAGAAGGATGTCTAGTGTAAGGTTTGATATAAGGTCAATGATGGCAGGCCATTTGTTACGGGCTGAGCGTGCGTTAATGAGAGCGCACTTGAGATCCTGTGAGGTAGTTCTTAGATTAGATCTTTTGTTGTTTGTTGTTTCAAGAGGTACATAGAGAAGGTAGGTGTGTCTATTGTAATATGTATTTTGTGTGTATTGCTGTTGATTTTGGTGGGGTTTCCTATTCCTGGATTGGTGTATAGGGATAGGGTTGGTATCAGATGTTAGGGCAGAGGAAGTGTGTAAGATGCTAGAGAGGGTGGAGAGGAGCAGGAGGGCAAACGTAATGGTGGTCATGATGCGTTATGTAAGGTGTTACGTTTATTATGGGTGGAGAACAATGATGATGTATATGGTTATGAGTAGGGGAAGAGTAGAGGGGTAAGGCTATGATTCAGTATCTGGGAGTGAATTTGTTCTTTGCGTAGCCTTTGTAACAGATGTTATTTGTAAAAGAATCTCGGTCCTAAGATGGTGGTTAGAGTGCAGATACTTTGTATAATAATAGTAGTGCAGTGCGGACAGTACAGGTACTTTTGAGATAAACAAAGCTACATAAAGGTAGTTAAAAGTGATCCTTTACACAGCAATCCTAATTACAAGATACTTTGTAATATAATCAAAGCTACAATATGGTGGTTACTGTAGAGATGGACAGATAAAGGGATACCAGAATCCCCAATATGTAATTGAAGATGGATGAATTTCTTGATACAAAATGTGTTTAGAAGTTTGACTTCTCACCTACTTCCTTTTAAATAGAACAGGATGTCATGATCATGAGTTCTCTTTAACCGTCTTTAAAATAGATGGAACAGTGTTAACTAAGCATAAAGGCTATGACCTGTGCAACCATAGTTCATTGTACAGTCACTGCTGACAAAACATAATTTTTGCAACTTTTGCAATTATAAACAATTTTGTCATAATTGAGTAAATTTCATCTAATATACTGTAATCAGATCTTACTCCTTGTGTTATTTCATGGTTATAATAAATGATTGTTACTTCCTCTTTTTCTCTAATAAAAAGGAGCTTTTCACAAGGAGAACTTTGAATTCAATAAGCCTGGAATTATGCCTGTTCATAGTCCGCTTATTGTCTTCCCTCTGAGCTCAAAGAAAATAGCACTTTGTGTGTGTGTGATTGTGTTCTGTATTACTCTCTGCCTGTCTCTCACTACTGATGGACCAGAGACCTAAAGAGCCGTGGTATTGTGGTCAGATTAAGGAATTTTCTTCAGTTTGTGCCGTGACTCAGATCTCTGTGTTCCTTCAGTAGCTGGAAACAGCAGACAAGTCTCAAGGACACAGGCAGTGGTTGCCGTGAGTATACTCAAGAATTGACAGATATCTGTGTGTATATTGTGACTGTAATGTAAAGTCGGTAAGGTTAATTAGAGATCTCAGTTAGATAAGTGAAGTGAGATGGGGCAAGAGAAAAGGAAGCCCTAATTGTGAAATGAGGTGCAAGTTTTGGTGAAGCGCCCTTATGTTAATATTTGATGACTGCCAGTAACCACAGTTTGCCGTTCCCCTTGGAACATTTCAGTGGGACAAATTGAGTTGATTACAGTATGAAATATGATTAGATTTAAGCAAATTTCATACCAGTCATGAATGGTTTTGTGTCAGTTTAAGGCTGAAAAGTGCAGCAAGCCACTGACTCTGTGTTTTGAAAGATTTAAAAATCCTGTGTTTAGGATGAATAGTGTAAATATAAAAGAAACTGAAACTTACAGGGAAAAACTTAAGTCATTGCTCTATGAAAAAAATAGAATTAATCAAACAAAGTTTTAAAGGACTAATTTTCATGTCATAATTGTAGTGTGAAGTTTGTTTCCTCTAATTTCGTGGTTAGGGAAGTGTGCTGTGCAGTATAAAAGTTTTGATATTTACTGCAGTTATAATAATGTAGAGATTTCCAGCACAGATAACAGTTTGGCATAACTGCAATATTAGCAGGAAAGAACGTATTGAGCAACTGTGGTAAGATTTTCTTTGTTAGACTAACCATTAGGGAAGTTAAAAAAAAACCTCCAAATGTGATTAACTATTTCTCTTACTTGTGTATGTATAGTAAATAAGTTTGTTTTTTAGGTCTGGATCTGAACTTATTTTGGGTTATGAGAATTTATTTACTGATTCTATTCTATGTGTAATAATGCAAATGCTAAAAAAATATTATTAGAAACATTACTCCTTGGTGTTTCTTATGTCTCTGGATGCTTTGGGAAAAAATGATTGATGATATATTCTCCAACTTGTATTTCTAGTTATATTGATGTGAATGAATGGGAAGATCTTCCATGCTTTGATATATTTGGATATTTGATAAATTGTGTGATACAGGTTAAAAAAAATTAAGTGTTTTAAAGGAAAGAGAAGTTAGTAACTTAACTGGAAAAAATTGAATTGCTAGTCAAGTTAAGTCAAGTAAGTTTGTTTACTTAAAGGGAAAAAGTGAATGATACAATTACATTCAAACAAGTGAATTAAGTAATTAAAACAGTATGGCGAATATACGGTATGTATAATGTTGAAAGTTCAACTATAATAGTGTATGAGTAAATGTCTGAAGAAAAAATGCTGATATTCTCTTAGTCTCTTTTAAACTAATCTGCAGGAGTCGATTGGAGGAGTGATTTTAAATTCTCATGTCTTGTATGTTTTAGTTATCATGAAAGACCTCTGCAGAACTGATGTTGTTAATTGCAAGTGTGATCCAATATGCTTACCTCTTCTATTGCTGCTGTTTGTGTTTTTGCTCAGAAATTTCCCATTGGACATAAGCCACTGGGCTGGTAGCAGTAGTCTTTGCAATCCAAATTACTGATTTTTTTTAGTGCTTTAACATGTCTTTCATTAAGTTTTCGTGTCTTCTACACTTGGAAAAAAACCCAGCTTCCTTTCAGCTCTAGATTGCACTGTTTGACCTCACTCTGTACTGATGGTTGTGCTTTGCACAATGAATAAGGAAAACTGATGCAATTATAAGAATTGATTCTGTGACAGTTGGCTGCTTTGCTATTTGCTAATGCTCAACTAGCTGGAGTGCTCGCTCTTTCTAGAGCTCTTGCTCACTTGATTAATACTGATTTTGCCTCAGGCTTCTTGCATGAGGAGCTTTATGTGCTGATATGTGCTGATACTACTATGCTGTTTTGTTCTGAGAATAGTGTAACAAAGATAGAAGTGTTAAGTTATTAAGAAGTGATAATTGATTTTCTAGTTGGTTCAAATTTGGTGTTAAAAAGTTTTATAGTTTATGAATATACACACCCTTATATAAATGTTCCTTCCTTTGTGAGCTTAAATGTCTATGTGAATCAGAATGGAATGGAGAAGTAGTCTAATGACTAGAGTACTAGCACTCCTTGTGACCTTGGATAAGTCACTTAACCCTCACTGTCTTACAAAGAAAAATTTCAAGTTATCAATGTTCCTGTTTAATGTGCTGTACCAAGTTTTAGTTGCAATGTGAACTGCTGTGATTAGTAGGGAAAGTAGTAATAGAAAAAAAAAAAAAAGAAGTGTGCAAAAATAGATAAACCTGGTCAGCTGGGTGTGGCTGGGAGGTTATATGCTGAGGTGAACAGATGGGATTTAAGTAGGGGCCTGAAATTGGTGTAGTTATCTTCCAGACGGAGCGGAGTGGGAAGAGAGTTCCACAGAGCTGGACCAAGGAAGAAAAAGGCAGAATGAAGGTAGACTGCAAGTGTGCACGAGATGGTGGGGGGAAGTGAAGTCTATTAATGTGAAGAGAATGAATACTACGTGTAGGGATATGGAAGTGGAGAAGACCAGTGAGGTACTGGGGTGTTTGTGTGTGCAGGATGCGGTGATAATGTTTAAAGTAATGTGAGTTGAATCATCACCTAAGATAAGACAGCCTTCCTAATAATTGTTGGCAAACAATTGAAATGAGTTTAAATAATTTGTCATAAACTGCTAGTTATGTTTTAATGTTTGTTACCCCTTGAATAACCAGATTGACTATATCTTGTATATTGTTAAGGCTGGAGAATACTTCACAAACATAATTAGTGATATGAATATGTACAATTGTGTTCCTGACAGGAAAAAGCAATGTGTCTATCAGGCCACATGCTAACATTTGATTTGGCAAGTAGACAGAATAAGTTTAGGAATGTAGATGAAAATAATGAGTATGTTACAGGCTAGCTATGTAATAGTTTAGTGCTAGCTATAGGTGTATTGTAATTAACACTAGATAATATAATTCTGTTCAACTATTTATGACTGTCATTAGGGATGAATAATTGTGCTTGTTTGCAATTGTATGGCATCAAGAGAGATGCTGTAGTGGAGAATTGGATTTTTACAAATTATATATTGTATGCACTGAATCCTATGGGCCGAAGAGGAACACTACTGTGAATGAAATGCTACTGGATATTGTGACGCTCTCGCCCCTACCAGGCGGTTGCCTAGTAGGGACGGCTGGCCACCTTTATCCCTTCGAGGGTTGTAGTTGTGTTAATAAGAGAAGCCAAGTGGTTGTTCAAAGCGCACAGGAAATTTTTATTCGGTTTCCAAAGTTGGCAAGTGATGAACATAAAAATTCTTTAAGCACTTTTTCCAGACAAAAGAAATACAGGATAATTTTCTCCAAATCAAAATGTCCAAACTAAAACTCACAGCAGTTTCTATTCTTCACTGCAATTGTTTGACATTACAAAACAAAAGCATTTATAAAACTCTTCACAGCTTCCAACCTGCTGTTGCCACGCCCCATACAAACAGTTCTAGCTGTTTGGGCCTTCACTGAAGTTTAGCAGTTTAAGCTTCCTAAGAGAGAGATTCCTAACCTCTTGTCTTCAGGGTTACTCTTCTCTTTCAACTCTTGAAATCTGCTTTTAACTTGCAACAGCTTCCTTTTATATTTCACTGTTTCTAACACACATTGCTATTGTATTTTAGTGCACAGCTCACATTCCATCTCAGAGGCTTCTGACTCAATAACACTTTCTTCAGGGCCCACCTCCATACTCTCAATTGAGCTACAGCTTTGTACTCTCTGGAAGTGCTCTGGTGTCTTTTCCTTAAGAGTCCTCGCAATGTTAAACAGTCTCTCACACTGCCTGGCCTTGGCTCCTCCAAGCCGGTCTCCTGTGTGTCTCTCCTGCTTAACCTCCCTCCCGAGATACTTCTTGCTGTGCTGAGGCTTCAGGTGTATGAAAGTCTCCTCTGAGTCAGAGCAAGAACTATTCTGGTGGCACTGCTCATTCCCTGCGTACCTTTCTTGGCTGCCTTTATACTGGTTCCTCCATTTGCTGCTCTCCTTGGCTGCAAGGGTCTTCCACAGCTTGGCCCCAGATCTCTCCTGTCTGTGCCTCCTGGGAATTGGACTTGAACCTGGGCTAGGCCTTGAACTGCAGCTGCCACTGGTGCTTGCTTCTGCACTCCTCCTGGACCTTCTGCTCACAGCTCCCTCCTTCAAACTGTGCCTCTCTCTTTTGTTTGTTCTTCCTCTGTTAACTGTTGAGCTGGGCAACTCCCTTCCTAGCTCCTCCCACTTGGACCTCCTACTCCTCTGCAGGGTTGTCCTGTGGTCTGTGATTGGTTTAGCTCTGCCCTCTAGGTTTCTTTCAGTGCTTCTAGTATGGAACCTAGGATTTTGGGCTCCCATCCCCCGCAATGAAAAAAAATCCTTCTTTTTTTCAGTTTTCCCTAGCTGGGCTGCACTCACCTCATCACAATATGGAGACTCCTGATAAAGATCAGCGATTCCAGCGGAACTACTCATGTATGCGCAGCAGTGAAGCCTGGGTGGATGGTCACTGAAAAAGATTGATCTAAGATGTGCATAGCACAGCCCATGGTGTGAAAGGATGCTGCTGAGGAATCTGGAGTGATGACTAATCTCTGAATTATTGCTAGATCTACGAGAAGCAGTTGGCCACTGCTGGATGAGGTAGTGCTTACAAGAATAATTGGTAAAGTCTTGTTTTCTGTACACATTTTTTATTGAAGCTAAGCAAAGGTAAACAATGTCACATGATTTTGTATAATGATTTCTTCCAATGAACAAGATGGAGCTCACCTATGGACCAGATGTGCCTAGGACTTTGAAGAACATCTCCAAAATGAAGCCTATTGTAGAAGATTATTCTGGAATTAGACATGTTTCAACTACTGCTCTTTAGTAATGATTCTTCCTAGAATCACAGGGAGGACTGTAGAGATGGACAGATAAAGGGATACCAGAATCCCCAATATGTAATTGAAGATGGATGAATTTCTTGATACAAAATGTGTTTAGAAGTTTGACTTCTCACCTACTTCCTTTTAAATAGAACAGGATGTCATGATCATGAGTTCTCTTTAACCGTCTTTAAAATAGATGGAACAGTGTTAACTAAGCATAAAGGCTATGACCTGTGCAACCATAGTTCATTGTACAGTCACTGCTGACAAAACATAATTTTTGCAACTTTTGCAATTATAAACAATTTTGTCATAATTGAGTAAATTTCATCTAATATACTGTAATCAGATCTTACTCTGTAAAAAGAACTTTGGCGACACCTTGTGTTATTTCATGGTTATAATAAATGATTGTTACTTCCTCTTTTTCTCTAATAAAAAGGAGCTATTCACAAGGAGAACTTTGAATTCAATAAGCCTGGAGTTATGCCTGTTCATAGTCCGCTTATTGTCTTCCCTCTGAGCTCAAAGAAAATAGCACTTTGTGTGTGTGTGATTGTGTTCTGTATTACTCTCTGCCTGTCTCTCACTACTGATGGACCAGAGACCTAAAGAGCCGTGGTATTGTGGTCAGATCAAGGAGTTTTCTTCAGTTACAAAGGAGATACTTTATAGCAATCCTAGTTACAAGATAGAGGTTAAAGAAGAGTATTTTGTATGTAATCAAGTTACCGGCTAGTGGATATAGGGGAGTTAATGTGAAGAAAAAATTCATGTGCAGACATGAAGATTTGTAACATTCAACAGATGATGAGGTAGATGTCCTTGTGATAGAAGAGCAGAGTAGTTATCAATACAATGAATGATGCACTCCTAGTTGATTGGCAAGGTTCAGATTAACTTACAGTTATAATATTCTGCTCTAGGGTCCTTTGCTGTTTTTTCAGTTACAAGATTTGGTCTCAGCTGGGCTGTTCGGGTGATTGAGCTGATCATCCAAGTGTGTTAGCTAGAAATTAGTCCGGTATAGACAGTCCATGCCTAAGGGCCACGCCAAAGGGCCCTATGGCAAGGCCACCAGGTGCGGGCGTGCCCGATCGGCACCGGCTTAAAAAGCAGCCAAACTGCCCCGATTGGGCACAGGAGCAGGAGGGGTGGTCTTTGAGTGATCTGGCATTTCTCGCTGACTTTACAGGCGAACTAAGTGATATGAACCTTGAACTACAAGTTAAAAACAAATGCATTGGCAAGATCATGAGTACAGTTTCATCCTACAAGAGCAAATTTGAGCTAATGATGACTGACCTTGCAAACAACACTTTTGATCATTTTCCTAATACGCAGGACCTTCGGGACAATATCCAAATTTTGTTTTTCAGAACGAGAAGTATGTGACAGAAATCTGTTCTGTTATCCAGGAATTCTAAAATAGATTCTGTGACTTCCAAAAAAAAAGGAACAGTTGTGGAGTACTTGTCATACCCATTCAAAGTAGATATGGACATTAAAAAAACTGCAGCTGCTATCAGTAAAAATAACTTTCTTTAACTGTCAGGTCGAATATTGATCCAGGCTGATCTTGCACAATCTTTAATATTTTGCTCTTGCTCATTAGTGAGACGCCTGCGCCTGCATTTCATCCACCAGCTTTTTGAAATTGGGTGAATATGCGTGAGGGCCAGTCTCGGGGAATCCTGGAGATGTTCATCTGTCATGTTGGAACATTGTGTACTTTTTGTCATTTTCAGATGGGAAAACGCAGATTCACACGAATTAGTTGAACCGAAACAGGAGTGTACAGCTTCACTGCATCTTCTGAAGTTGGGAAATTTGTCTCTAGGCACTAGCTTCCAAAACGATTCTTGCTCAGCATGGGTCTTGAGAAAAATGTAATTTTTAAGGGTTAATATTTCGTTTTCAAGAGATGGCTTGTTCAATGAGTAATTACTCAATAAAACTTTAAGAAAAAATGTACTTTCCATTTCCCCTTGCAGTTCTTACTGGATGATTGTCTCTCTGTTTTTGTTTTTGGTTTTTTTGCTTAATTTGCTTAACAGCTGATCACATCCAAGTAAGTGACAGAAGGTTCATTAAAAATGGGGGGGGGGAATCCTCCAACTTTATTGGGTTAAAATTTAATTTGAAACTAATTTTAAACTTAATTTTCATGGTGGTAGATCACCGGCACTTTTGGCCGGAAAAAGTAGATCACGACCTGTTCAAAGTTGGACATGCCTGATATAGTGTATCTGGACTTTCAGAAAGCCTTTGACAAGGTCCCTCATCAGAGACTTTTGGCAAAACTAAAAAGTCATGGGATAGGAGGCAGTGTACTATTGTGGATCAGGAACTGGTTAAAAGATAGAAAGCAGAGGGTAGGGCTAAATGGCCAATTTTCCCAATGGAAAAAGGTGAATAGTGGAGTACCCCAGGGATCTGTGCTGGGTCCGCTGCTTTTTTGACATATTCATAAATAACCTGGAAATGGGAATAACGAGTGAGGTTATCAAATTTGCAGATGACACAAAACTATTTAAACTTGTCCAAACCCAAGAGGATTGTGGAAAACTGCAAGAGGATCTTGATAAATTGGAAGAATGGGCATCCAAATGGCAGATGAATTGTAATGTGGACAAGTGCAAAGTTATGCACCTAGGAAAAAACAACCCAAACTATGGTTACACGATGCAAGGTTCCACATTGGGAACCACTACCCAGGAAAAAGATTTAGGTGTCATTGTGGATAACATGTTGAAACCCTCCGTCCAGTGTGCAGCGGCAGCCAAGAGAGCAAATAAAATGCTAGGTGTCATAAGAAAAGGAATGGAAAATAAAACAAAGGATATTATAATTCCTCTGTATCGTTCCATGGTAAGACCCCAGCTTGAATAGTGTGTGCAATTCTGGTCGCCATATCTTAAAAAAGGATATAGCATTATTAGAAAAGGTGCAGAGAAGAACCACCAAAATGGTAAAGGGGATGGAAGGATACTCCTATGAAGAGAGGCTAAGAAGTTTGGGGCTCTTAAACCTGGAAAAGAGACGGCTGAGGGGAGATATGATAGAGGTATATAAATTAATGAATGGAGTGGAACGGGTAAACGTAGATTGATTGTTTACGTTGTCAGAATATAAAAAGACTAGGGGAAGCTATAGGGTAACCTATTTAAGACTAATAAAAGAAAATATTTTTTCACTCAATGTGTAATCAAACTCTGGAATTTGTTACCGGAGGATGTAGGAAAAGCTATTAGTGTAGCTGGATTTAAAAAAGGTTTGGACAAGTTCCTGGAGGAAAGGTCCATAAACCATTATTAAAAGGGACCCAGGATATCATTGCTTGACCCAATACAAGCATTGAGGAACCTGTGCCTTTTAGGAAGATTGCTAGGTACTGTCATCAGCACTCCCTGGTGGCCAATGGCTGTAAGGGTAGGCTGAGCATTTTTATTGTTTCAAGGAGGAAAGGGCTCTTTAAAGCCAAATGCAGGTTGGTCTTTGTAGTCCAGCTCCTTGTGTGAACAAATTGTATAAGCCAAATAGAGGGTATTAAGGCTTTTATTTCCCCTTTAACGCAAAGGCTCAGTAAGGCACAGAAATAAAGAAAGTCCTTTCTTTCAGGGTTCCAGCAAACATAAGCAAGAAGAAAAAAACTGTTACAAGTTTCACAGTTGATTGGAGATTAACTGAAAGATTCTATTACTTCAGAGCAACTTAAATCAGCAAAACAATTCTCTGGCACTTAGCACAAAACATGAGCATTCTCAAAGCAAAAAGGTCTGCTCAATTCACAGTTCTGCTAATGACTCAAGGCTACTAGCAATACACAAGGTACAGTCCATTAATTCATCTGGAGGCATAGGAATAGGATTCTCTAGGTCTATTTCCATGGACTCTGGGTCACTGGCCTCTCCCTCTGAATTGGATGTTTCCCTTGTTGCTATACTTTCCCAGACTTTGTCTCTGTTTGCTTGCTTCAAATAGGGCTGTTCTAAGACTCTCAAACGCACATGGCCTGTTCTTCTGCCCTTAGATACTGTGTTGTAAAACTCCTCTGACTTGTTTCCTTTTCTCCCTCACTGAGCATCTGTTTCACCAGAGCTTCTAGGAGATAAACTTTCTTTTATAAATGAAGTGGCACCATACCTGGGCTTCCTCCTGTAATCAGTATAACTGGAGCTTTCTCTCTGAGGCACCTCTCTCTGGAGACAGGCTTTCTCTTGGAACCTTCTGAGCAGTGCTTTACCTTTCTGTAGTTCAGGAAAACCTGGTGAGGAATCCGGATTTCCTTGTTTCTGAGTAAAGGTAGCTCTGCTATCAGAACCTTTCCTTCTTGTACCTCTTAATCCTGATTCAGACTCCTCCGGTGAGCATAGGCCTCTCTCAAAGCATGGCTTTCTCCTCCCAAGCTCTTTGCCTCTGTGGTCCTCTTCTACCGAGTCTCTCTCCAGACTGACTCTCCTCGAGCTGTCTTTCTTTCTGACTTTCTCTGCTCCGTTTCCAGCTCTTACTGTTCTGGGCATTCTGCTTGATCCAGCTACGCTGTTTGGGCTGGAGGTACACTCCTTCCGCCTGAAGTGCTTCTCCTGGCAGTCTCTCTCTGGACTGTCCCTCTCTGGACTGCTTTCCTCCAGACTGCTTCCCTCTGGACCGGTTCCCTCTGAACTGGTTCCTTCTCCTGGCCTGCTTTCCTCTGGACTGGTCGTTCCTGCTGGCCTGCTTTCCTCTGGACTGGTTCCTTCTGCTGGCCTGCTTTCCTCTGGGCTGGTTCCTTCTGCTGGCCTGCTTTCTTCTGGAATGCCTTTCTCTTATAAAGGCATTCTACCTTTGAGTTTCCCGGGCTTGTCGTCAGGTGCAGCTGATTAGCTCTTACATAATCAGTGGCTGGGTGTGTTAACTCAGCCTCAGTAGTTTTGCTTCTGCTCCCTCTAGCTGGGCTGCAAGGTAATTGCATCCTCTGCACATCAACAGCTCTGTGAAAGACAGGGTTTTTTTCTAAGTCTGCACTCTCAGCAGCTTCAGCTTCATGACAGTACTTATGACCTAGATTGGCCACTGTTGGAAACAGGATACCGGGCTTGATGGACCTTGGTCTGACCCAGTATGGCATTTCTTATGTTCTTATGATCATCCTGAGCAATATCCTTGAAGCAGTCTGTTATTATATTATATGTAGGTTTTGTTATATTGAAGGATGCATACAGCATAATATCATCTGCATATATATGATAGTGAATTTCGTGAGAATGCAAGATTGAGCATATAGGTTGTATACATATATTGAAAAGTAGGGAAGATAAAGCTGATCCTTATGGGACACCTTGCTATTGATAGAATGGAGCTGATTCGGTTGATTCTTTTTTCACCTGTAGCTGGCAGTTTGTTAAATACGATCATAGCCATTCTGGTGTTATTCCTTGTATTCCAATTACTTGTAGTTACACTAATAGGATGTTAAAAGGGATTGAGTCAAATGCTGTTGCTATATCCAGAAATATTAGTAGTAAACCCTTCTTAGGTTGCTGCGTGCCTTTTATGAGTCTGTTCATGTGAGAGGTTAATAGTGTTTCTGCTCCATGTTGTGGTCTAAAGCGGAGTGGAGGATTGGCCTAGTGGTTGGGGCAAGGTACTTCAGGCCGGAAGGTCAGGGGTTCAAATCCCACTAGAGGACAGCAACCTTGGGCCGGAAGGACTGGGGTTTCTAGTCCCACAGGTGTTTCTTGTGGTCTTGGGCAAGCCACTTAACCCTCCATAGCCCATGTTCCCTGTAAAATAGTTATCTCCAAGTTATAATGCCCTGTTCAATGTAATTTCAGTTTGTTCAATGTAAACCGCACTGATGCAGAATAGCGTGGTATATAAGAGAATATAAATAAATAAATTCTTTACAATCCTCTTATGTTTTAACAACTTTGAATAATTTGGTGTCATCTGCAAGTTTGAACACCTCAATCCTTATTCCCATTTCCAGGTCATTTATAAATAAGTTAAAAAGCAGCAGGTCCAGCACAGATCCCTGGGCACTCCACTGTTCAGCTTTTTCCATTGAGAAATTTGGCCATTTAGCCCTAGTCTCTGTTTCTATCTTTCAACCAATTCCTAATCCATAATAGTACATTGCCTCCTATCCCATGGCTTTTTAATTTCACCAAGAGAGTCTCTTGAGAGACTTTGTCCAAGGTTTTCTGAAAATTGAGATACATTATATCAACCAGCTCACCTTTATCTACCTGTTTATTCACACCTTCAAAAAAACATAACAGTGTAGTAAGACAAGATCTTCCTTGGCTAAATCCATGTTGGCTTTCTGCCATTAAACCATGACTATCTACATGTTCAGTAATTTTGTTTTTTATAATGGTTTTCTACCATTTTACCTGATACTGATGTCAGGCTCACTGGTCTATGGTTTCCCGGATCACCCCTGGAATCTTTTTAAAATATTGGCGTTACATTACGCACTCTCAAATCTTCAGTAGTACAGATGATTTTAATGATTGTACAATTACTATTCGTAACTGGTGAACTATCTCATACTTCAATTCTTTCAACAACCTATAACATATGCTATCCGCTCCAGGTAATTTGCTGCTCTTTAGTTTATCAATTAGCTATATTACATCTTCCCAATTTATCAAGATTTGCTTCAATTCTTCTGATACATCACCTTTAAATATCACTTCTGATATGGGTAGGTTTCCTACATCCTCTTCAGTACAGCAAAAAAATCAATTCAGTCTCTCCACTATGGCCTTGTTTTCTCTCAGTGCACCTTTTACCCCTCCATCATCTAATGGTCCAAATGACTCTCTCACAGGCGTTTCGCTATGAATATACTTGCAAAAGTTTCTATTTATGGGCTTTTGCTTCCATGTCAAACTTCTTTTCAAATTTTCTCTTTGCCTGCCTTATTAATGCCTGCATTTAACTTACCAGTACTTATGCTTTTTCCTCTTTTCATCATTTGGCTCTATTTTTCTATTTTCTGAAAATTCTCTTAGCCTCTCTGATCTCACCTTTAAGCCATGCTGGCTGTCGTTTGGCCTTGTTTATGTTTATGTTTCTTATATCACTTGAGAAACAGCTCCTTCATAACACCAGGGCAGGGCGGTTTACAAAAAAAAACCAAAACAGTAGGCCGAGAAAGGAAAAGGAACTTCATTGTATGATAGGACAATGATAGCAGAGTTGCAGTAAAGAATGGAATACATTTATTTAACAAATTTTGACATACCGCTTTTCTACCACTCAAAAAGGTTTGCATGGAACTACATTAATACAATATACAGGTTAAAAGGAACATTAAGAACATTTTACAATAAACATTGAGAACATTTCAAACAGAGAACGAAGAACATTTTTAAAGCTCAAAAGATCTGTACGGATAAGAGGGAGGTAGCAAGATGGTGGTAAGAGGTGTGTGGTTGTGAAGATGCTCTCTTTCAGTGCCTGAGGTCCTTAAGAACATAGATATGCCATACTGGGTCAGACCAAGGTCCATCAAGCCCAGTATCCTGTTCCAACAGTGGCCAATCTAGGTCATACATACCTAGCAGTAACTCCAAAAGACAAAGGTTCCACAATGCTTGTATTGGGTCAAGCATTGATATCCTGGGTCCCTTTTTAATAATGGTTTATGGACCTTTCCTCTAGGAACTTGTCCAAACCTTTTTTAAACCCAGCTACACTAACAGCTCTTACTACATCCTCCGGTAACAAATTCCAGAGTTTGACTACACGTTGAGTGAAAAAATATTTTCTCTTATTTGTCTTAAATAGTTTACCCCCGTAGCTTCATTGCAGTCCCCCTAGTCTTTCTATATTTTGATAGTGTAAACAATTGATCTATGTTTACCCGTTCCACTCCATTCATTAATTTATAGACCTCTATCATATCTCCCCTCAGTCGTCTCTTTTCCAGGTTGAAGAGCCCTAACCTTTGTAGCCTCTCTTCATAGGAGTAGCCTTCCATCCCCTTTACCATTTTGGTGGCTCTTCTCTGTACCTTTTCTAATAACGCTATATCCTTTTTAAGATACGGCGACCAGAATTGCACACAATATTCAAGGTGGGGTCGTACCATGGAATGATACAGAGGTATTGTGCGCTGCTCTATCTTTGCAATATGGGGTGGAAAGAAGCAGAAGCAGGCTGGCCTACCCCTGGGACTGGCTCTGCCAAGTGCACCTGTGCAGTGGGCATTTATTTATCAGGTTTTATATACTGCTTTAATCATTCAATCAAAGTAGTTTACATTTGAAACTTAAACTTGGTAATGTACATTAAACAGGTACATTGATAACTTGGATTTTTCTGAGGCAATGGAGGGTTAAATGACTTGCCAAGGCAACAAGGAGTGCTAGTGGGAATTGAACCCTTGTCTCTGGGTTCCCAAGCCAGTGTTCTTAACCATTAGGCTACTCCTCCACTCTGACACATTGGAGTCTTTGAGGTTTTCCTGTCGACGGAACAACAGTGTCTTCGGCGGGGCTGGCGGAAATCAGCCCTGAGCCTATCGGGTGTCTGGCACTCCCCGGACCTGAGATCCCCCCTCCCCGCCATGACTCAGAGCCAACTCAACCCTGGTTGGCGTGCTTCTCTCTGTCTTTGCGCTTAGCATGCCATTAAAGGGAAATTTAAAGTCATAATTGTTGCAATTTTGTATGTATTATGTATGAATTGTCATGATTTGTGAACTCTTACATGACCTAATAATATATTATATATGATGAATATTTGCTGCATTATTTATATGAACTAAAACAATGCTTTTTTAATTATTGAGGTAGTTTACACACACATCCGTGGGAATTTTAAAATAAGGTTCATAGTAAAGGATTTATAGTTTTATTTATTTATTTATTTTCCTGTCGTTTATACCACGCTTTTTAGACTCAGGCAGTTTACATACAACAAAAATTTGTGGCGTGCAGGCAGGCCTACATGGAATTAGAAGGACCGGGAATTCCAAACAGGGTAACTATGGACAGGCACGCTTGTTGTTACAGGTTACGTGGTCAACTAACAAACATTTACAGGTTGGTTCAACTATATACAAATTGACAGGTCAGAGTAGATGTTTACATGCAACCTGTCGAGGGTATCAAGACCTAGCGGAGGGGTTGCAGTCCTGCAGGGTGGCCTTGTTGGGGATGACAACCTTCGTCCCTGCGTGTGCCTGACTGTGGAAAGACATCTGCATCGGTATAGAGCTGGAGGAAAAGGTATGCTTCAATGCCTTCCTAAACTGGGCGAGATCAGTGATGGCACGGATGGCAGGTGAAAGGGCGTTCCAGCATGTGGGGGCGTATAGTGCGACGGCTCTATTTCTAGTTGACTGTGAACATT
>JAWIIG010000156.1:0-60159 GCA_033557465.1 Ichthyophis bannanicus
CAACCACCAGTGTGTTCTAGTTCCACCTTTGGGGATCTGAATTTCTGGTCCTGTTGGGCCTTGACCAAGAGGGATACCTGTGAGCCTTTGGGAAGTATCCACCACCAAAGAAACTTGACAAATGGAAGATGGTCTTTCTTGGTGAGCCATCATGCCTAGGCGTACACCACATCTGAGCTTTACAAACGTTGTTCCTTAGCAGGGACGCGATCTCCTATTGATCTTGCAAAAGAGAAAAAGTGGTGCTGCCATCTGTCTCCAATGGTTTCTGCCTAACCCGGGTAGCGTATCGTTTCTTTGACCTCAAAAAACCAAACCTACCAGAAGGAGTGCAGAGTGTTTTGCAGCATGCATTTGAGACTGGATGTATTGCAGAGTGCTTCACCCTGAAGACACATGGAAGATCGTTCCGCAAATCTGATTCAGTAGTTTATCCTGTTTGGTGCGCCCTCCGCACTGCGACAGAAGGGAAGTGGCACCTCTAAGGCCTCTGTTTGCTCCATTGGATCCGAACGAGGCACAATTGCGCCTTCAGCATGCACCTTTTTTTTGCGGCGTTGTAGGGAGTTACCTTAAGGGGCCCTTTCCCATTGTGCATTCAACCAAAGGCGGCAAAAGCAAACCTTCTCATGGGTGAACCAGCAAAAGGCGGCGGCCCTCTGTTAAAAGGACCCCGGGGCACAGCCCCAATTGCATACTTTGATGTCCACTCTATTACCAAGTTGCAGGCAATACACGTTGGGTTGCTTCCAGACATCGTGCCTTCAGGGGCCTGGGACTTGCAGGTTCTTCCCCAAGGGGTTAGTGTCGCTATTGGGACACGGAATCATGAGAGGGCGGATGATAAAACAGAAGGTGAACAAAATTAGAGGTCTTTCAATTTTTGTTTGGTTTTTACCTGGTCTTTAAAAAACGGAATGAGTTTGCTTTCCTGGAGTGTCTTTCCACGATTTGCCCCCCCAGTCACCAGGTCCAGGGGCCTACACCTCCTAGGTTGTGCTTATGGTTTCCAGTGTATGTTTGCCCCCAAATCTTGGTAGTAGCACAAAATTCCCATCACACACCCCTATTTTGTTTACCTCCGGGAACATACACAGCAGGAAGTCCAAGTCCTCACACATTGGGTGCACCGGCCAGGGGCCACCAAACAGAGAGTCCTCGGGAAAGAGCGCATGCTCCGCAGGTTTCAAAAGAAAGCCTTTGAGAAATGCCACCAACGCCAAGCAGGGTGTCCCCTTCGCCGCCAATGAGAGCTTCCGCACATCTTGCTCAGACTCCTTTTTTTTCTGGTGGAGACCCTTCAAGACGTCCTTTGTTCTCGTTTTGTCACCCAGGGGAAAAAAAGGTTGATTAATATTGTTCCCGATGTTTCCAACTCGCATCGGGTATGTCGACCCAGGGGTCATTCTTCCCGCCTACGATGGCCATCGGGTGCTTTGAGTGGTGGTCGGGTTCGGTTTAAGTGTTTGTAATTTTGCTTCTTTTTTTTTTCTGATGCCTTTCGCATTCCTTTTTTTTTCCCTGCTGGGCCAGCACGCAGGGGTCCTTCGACCGCACGACAGGGGTTGACCTTTTTTTCCTCCAGGGCTATTTCAGGGGTTTACAAAAAATGTGTGAGTGGTGCTCTAATTTCCATGGTCTTTGGACCGGGGACCACATTAAGAACATAAGATAATTTTGCCATGTTACTGTGTCAGACCCAGGTCAATCAAAGCCCAGTAGTTTCCTGTTTCACAAACAGGGGCCAATCTTAGCGTTCATAGTTACGTTAGCAGTTGTAACTGAAGGAGGGGACAACTACAAGTTCCACCAAATGCTTGTTATGGGTCCAAGAATTGTGATATCTTCGGTCACTGTCTTAATAATTGGTTTATGGATCTTTTTCCCTCTCTAGGGGAAACTTGTCCAAACCTTTTTTTTGAAACCAGAGCTTTAACGGTACACCGCCACGGACTGCTGCCTGCATGCTGCCTCGGGCCAGAACAGGAACAAGCAGCCTGCAGTCTTCGGCATGAGGGAGGTACCAGCAAGGACCTTCAAGAGCCCACCAGCAGACAGCATTGGATAAGTTTTTCCCCGAGAGGCTGAGTGCCCTCGCAGGGCAGCGGGGGCCGTCCTCTGAAGCCCCCCCCCGCTTACATATGGTTTGGAATCTCGTCCTAAACCCGAAGGGCAATCGGTCATGGGTTGCGCTCATGAAAAAGGGGGGTCTCCTTCGAGGGAAAACCAAAAATATAAACAAAGACCCCAGACAGAAGAACGAAACCCATCTACAGAATCGGCCCATTATGCCTTGGAATGGTTCCCTGTATTCCCCCCACCTACGGGTGGGATGCTAGGCTCGCTCCAGGGCTCACTCTCACAAACACTGACGCCCCTCGGCCCGCCCCTAAAGGCAGTCCCACAGTCACAGAAAAACCCTTGACGATACGAGGGGCTACGATTGGGAAGAAAAGAGCTCTTCCCGGCCGCGGAACCTGCAAAAGGATTACCCCCAGCCTCAGATACCAGCTCATAGGCCATGACGATCACCCCGGGCGCACAGCTCTCCCCAGGAACACCATCCGCGTTGAGGATTTCCCTTCGGGTGGGAGCCGGAAGTCCAAGGTCCGAGGCCCCTTGGTTTGGGCCCGTTGCCAAAGGCTGCACAGAGCCTTCATGACCTGGGAGGTCTCCGAAATGGCGGGCCCTGGAACGCAGTATTGGTCTAACCCTTCATGGACCAGCAGTAGGGGTGCTTTTGTCTCAGAACCTACTGGTTCATCATCCAAGTCACCTACCGATCACCATTTACCATTGAACGTCTAAGATCATCCCCCAAAGGTATAGGCCGATCCTCGGTCCTCAGCCTCGAGTCGATCCTTGCCCAAGCCCGACGGCGGTCACCGTGCTCTGCTTCCCCACTCAATGGTAATGGCGTGTATCGCACCGGCAAGTTTCCTATCTGGAACCGTGCGGACAGGACCCCAGCGGCGGGCACTGCCCGAGGACATGGGGCGTTTCCTGGACCTTTTGTTCACACAAGGGAACATGACCCTAAGGCCCTGGAGTGTCCTGGGGACCGAGTTCAAAGGAGGACTCTCATGCGGATCAGCTGGAGATCCTCCAGTACGAGGCCCCTCTGTGTGAATCACTCATGGTGCCAATTCCTCCCATCCTGGAATGGCTCATGCTCTGCATGTGGGAGACACCGGTTGTCTCCGTATGTTCATAAGGTTTCATTAAGATTGCTGAAAATGCTAAAGTGATTGTTTTGCTAGATTTTGCAATACATTGAAGATCTGGGGTTTTTTTACAGTATTTCATTGAAACGTGAAACGCAAATGCGGTGCCGAATGGTGGCGTCATTTCATTGAACCCCTGATGAAACACACGTGAAACGCAAATGCGGTGCCGAATGGTGGCGTCGGGCAAACCAGGTTAAACACTGCGATAAACATGATAATCAGATAAGTTATCCTTCTTTATTGTATTCATGTTTGGTCGGAAAAAAACCGATAAAGTTGAAAACATTTTTGAATACTTGAACGTGATAACTTACATGAGCTGGAGTCGTTGATGCAAAAATAGAACAAACGGGGAGTTAATCCCGAATATGTACTGATGAAGTCTGAGACCCAGTTCATAAAATTTGAATGAGGACGAGTGTGAAAGGGAGAATTTCAATATTGTTTATCTACATAGTAAATTGCCTAGAGAATATTGGAGGAATTAACCTTGTACTTAGGAATAGGTGGTGAACAGATGGCTCTTCTCGATGTTTCAGGTCTGCCAGAGCCTGGGCCTCCAGAAGTCAACTGTCGCATAACTTCATGGTGGTGGAGTTGGCCATGCGTCGCCTAAAAAGCCAGAAGACACACTCCTTGGTGCCCCCCATCAGGGAGGCTCACACCTTGGTTGCCCTCGGTAGAAAGTGCTATCAGGGCTCAATGCTCATCTGCTGAATCAAGGCCTACCAGCTGGGCATGTACTTGAGAGACCTGGTGAAGGAACTCACCGGGTTCTCAGTTGGTCTCTCCAAGGAACCTTTGCAGCAGTTCAAGAGCCTGGCCAAGGCCATCCGTGCGTTCTCCAAATTCATGTCTCGAGCGGCCTATGATGGGTTCGAGTTAGCGGCCATCGGTGCATGCTGCCAAACTTGGATTCAGTTGTCCGGTCCATCCTGGACCTACAAAACTTAAACAAGTTTCTGGTGAGGGAGAAGTTCAAGATGCTTTCCCTTGGAATACTGCTGCCTTACCTCCTCCAGGGAGACTGGGTTTGTTCCCTAAATCTAAAGGATGCCAACACACACATCCTAATCCACCCCTCCGACAGGCAGTACCTAACGTTCGTGGTAGGAGGAGGACACTACCAGTAGAGGGTTCTACCCTTTGGCCTGTCCGCCTCTCTTAGGGTCTTCACAAAATGCCTAGCAGTGGTCGCTGCCCACCTACGTTTGCAAAGGGCCTTTGTCTTCCCCTTCCTAGATGAATGGCTCATCAGAGGCAGCACGCCTTAGAGGCCCATCAGGCCACAGGGCACGCAACCCTCTTGCTGCAGCACCTCGGGTTTGTTATTAACTTTCCCAAATCTCACCGCACTTCAGCCCAGAGCCTGGAATTCATTGGCGCTCAGGCCTTTCTCCCTAGCGAAAGGGCAGAACGCCTCAGAGAGCTGGCTGCAGAGGTGCAGCACCGTCCTTTGGTGCTAGCCCGTCTCCTCCTCCACTGTCTAGGCCACATGGCCTCCACGGTTCATGTGACCCTGCTAGCCTACTTATACATACAAACAGCTCAGTGGTGCCTCTGCTCCCAATGGACGCAAGCCATGGACAGATTGCAGTACAGGATCAGGGTGACCTGCCAGCTGGCAGAGTCCCTCGGCTAGTGGCAACTTCTCTGCCACCTCCAAGCTGGTATACCTTTCCAAGCACCCACATCTCAGTGGGTCCTCACCATGAACACCTTCCTCCTTGGTTGGGGGGCTCATTGCGAGGACCTGCGCATGCAGTGCCACTGGTTCTAGGCAGAATCCCTGCTGCAGATTAATCTCCTGGAACTGGCTATCTTCCTGGCTCTAGAACGTTCTGCCACTGCCTGCAATACCTGCTGGTGCTGATACAGACTAACAACCAAGTTGCCATGGTCTGCATCAACAAGCAGGGGTGCACAGGGTCATACTCCCTCTGCCAGAAGTTAGTGGCCTTCCTTTCCTTTACAGCTTGCAAGAACATGCTTTTGCAAGTGGTCTACCTCCCCGCCCAGGGCAACCTCCTGGCAGACACACTGAGCAGGGTGCTCCAGCCACATGAGTGGCGCCTGAACCCCAGGGTAGCTTCAGAGCTCTTCCTCCTCTGGGAGACGCCCATGATGGACCTCTTTGCCGTCCTGGACAATGCGCAGCTATCCCAATTTTGCTCGCGGCAGCCGCAACCAGCGAGGGTGGCAGTGGATGACTTCCTGATCCCGTCGACGGAAGACCTCCTCTATGCCTTTCCTCTGAGCCCTCTGGTCGCCTAGACCCTCTTCAAGATCCAAAGTGAGGGGGCAATTCTGATACTAATTGCCCACAGGTAGCCTAGACAGCCCTGGTTCCCTCTACTGCTTTCCCTGGTGGCAACACTCTCGGTCCTGCTGGGCCGTGCCCCAGACCTTCTGTCTCAAGAGGAGGACTCCCCCTTGCACCCCAATCTCTAATGCTAACAGTGTGGCTGCTGAAAGGGTAGCTTTGGTCACTTTCAACTTCTCATGTAAGATCAAGGAGGCCCTATTAGCCTCCTGCAAGCCCTCCACAAGGCGAGCTAATGCCTTTAAATGGCAAAGATTCTCAGTATGGTGTGCGGAGAGGCGGGAGAATCTGTTTTCCTGTCTGGTGCATCTAGTGCTCCAGCACCCACAGCATCTGTCGCACACTGGGCTAAAGTCAGATTCAGTGAAGGTGCACCTGAGTGTGATCGCTGCATACCACTACCCTATTGAGCGGAAGCCCCTTTCAGGCCAGCCCCTAGTCTCACGGTTCCTCCGGGGCCTTCTCTTGTCTAAGCCCCCTTTCCATCCCCCGGCAGTGGAATGGGACCTCAAAGTGGTGCTCTGTCAGCTTACCAGGACTCCTTTCGCGCCTCTGGCTATGTGCCATCTGCACCATCTTTCATATAAGGTGGCCTTCCTGGTGGATCACACATCTGCTCTCAGAGTAAGCAAGCTTCAGGCCTAGTGGCAAAGCCACCCTATACGAAATCCTACAAGAACAGGGTTGTGTTCCCCAGGCACCAAAATTCCTCCCAAAGATGGTGTCTCCTTTCCACCTCATCAGGAGGTGGTCCTGCCCACCTTTTTCCAATGGCCTCACATCGGTTGGGAGGAAATTATACTCCATACACTGGATTGTAAATGGGCCCTGTTCTTCTACCTACAGCAGACTCAGGGCCATCGCAAAGCTCCTTAGTTTTTTTGTTTCTTACGACCCCAGCAGACTGGGGCTTCCTGCCTGTGACTAAACGAACTGTCCGCTTGGGTGGCAGACTGTATTGCCCTCGCCTATGAGTAAGCTGGTCTCTCCCTGGAACACCGGATCATTGCATGAGAGCAATGGCCACATCGGTTGCGAACCTGTTGCTCAGTGCCACATGGTCTGCTGTTCACACATTCACAGCTCACTACTGTCTGGAAAGCAAGTCCCATTGGGATAGTGCCTTCAGCCAGGCAGTACTCTGTAATCTTTTCAGGGTGTAGGCAACTCCTGCCATCTGACTCTTCTCTATTTAGGCTTCCAGAGTGACAGTGCTGCTGGACACTAGGGTCTTGGAGAGTGTCTCAGTTGGGGACTCAGCTTCTGCAACTCATGGCTACGTGATTTATTTGCTGTTGGTGCTGTCATAGTTCAGTCCTTGGCAGCCTGGAGCTATATGTGAGTACTGTCGTCCTGCTTACTTACCTATAACAGGTATTCTCCAGGGACGGCAGGAATCAGTCCTCACAACCCTCCCTCTTCCCCTGGGAATTGATTCCTTACCTTGCTTTGTTTTCACTACATCCTAGCTATGTCATCTGACTGAGCAAAATGGCACCCTTGGGCGGGAAGGGGACCATGGATGGTATCTTCCAAAGGCTTTCTTTGAAAGCTGGGGCCTCCATGAGGTTTCCATCAGCACCAATATCACTCATATGTGTGGGCTGATTCCTGCTGTCCCTGGAGAACACCTGTTACAGGTGAGTAATTGCACTTTCTTCTGAGGCAATGGAGGGTTAAGTGACTTGCCCTAGGTCACAAGGAGTCATAGAGGGAATCAAATCCTGGTCTCTTGGCTACTCCTCCACTCATGGAGCTGTTATATAGTTAGATTTGTAAATAAATAATATTCAATTTTTTGGATAACGGATAAGTGATCTGGATAGCTGAAAGAAATAATATAGTTTCCTCTCCTTCCCCCCTACCCCCTCAGACTTAAATAACTACTTCCATCCCCTTACAGCATCCTGGTACATGTCTTTTACATTGAAATTTATTAGTTCCACTCTAAAGGCCTTCTAGACTCAATCAATCCAATATTCAAAACCTTAACTGGCCACAGATAGTACCATTGAATATCTTCTGAGACTGCCCTGGGAGGAGTTTGTGCTTAAGCAATGTCATTGAAAAGTGCAGCACACATTCTTACTAATGTCGGACGTTATAAAATTACACCCAAAGGGACTTGCCCAAACTCAGAAGGCGTGTTGGGGGGGGGGGGAGGGCCTAAGATTTGAACCCTCATTAGGCCCCGACTAACTTTTCATCAGCAAGTGTTTCTTCTCTTTAATTCTCATTGAACGTCATACTCTCGCAGAGGTGTGTAAAATCTTGGATCTGATTCTGAGGGAAGCAGGTGCTGAAGAACTCAGCAGTCATTCTGCAAGACAATCACTTGAGTCCCCTAAATCAACCTTAATACTAAGGGACCTCATAATGTGCAGCTTCTTGAAAATCTATCTGGTCAATATCAAACAATCACAGCCCCCCTTTCTTAAGCGATTCAAGTTCCTTATCCCTCCAGATCAGTCCCGAACCTCTGAGTAGTGTACCTCTTCCAGAAGCTTGGAGACTGAGCATGTCATCTTTTGATGACACCTCTCTACTTTTAGCACTTTCACCGTCTACCAGCCCCAGTTTACTCAGTCTCCAAGCAGCTGGAGGAGGTGTGAGCCAGGGGTTCTGGACTCTCTGAAGGCAACTAAGGAGGTAGCCTTTTATTTTCTTGGTTCCCTGGGCTCAGCACTGGATTTTATTCTGAATGGAAAAAAAATAGAAATTATATTCAAGCAGGCAGGATTTCAGACACTCTGAAGGCAAAGGAGGGATCCCCCGGCCTCCCCAGCGAGCGGGAAGGCTAACGGGTGAGGACCTGTTTAACCCAGGGTGAGCAGACAGCTCCCAAACCCGTTATCGGGTGAGGAGTCGTCTCCCAGACGTCAGTGGCGAGACGGACAGCTCCTGCTGAGCCTTCAGTGCCTAAGCCCTTAGAGTTGGCTGAGCATGGGGGTGGTAGGAGGTACAACAAACATCTGCTGCAGAGTGCAGGTAAGCACCGGAAAGAAGAGGGAGTTTCTTTCGGGGTGGTTTAGGTCGAACAACAGTGCTGTCTTTTTGAAGGGTGCAGGAAGCAGGCCCCGAAATGGAGGCGCTCTCCACATGGCGAGAGGCCAGAGCGGTGCAAGAACGGCTGTGTTCATCTGTGGCTCCTGCAGCGACCTGGAGGTTTGCTGCTTTCGCCTCCTCCCCCCCCCCTGCCCCCAGGGCTGTCCGGGGGTGGGGGGGGGGGGGTTGGGTTAATTGCTGTCTATGATCTGCTTTTAGCTTTTACATCCGTGTTTTGAGGGAGATAGCAGTTAGGACCTAGGGGCCTGCAGTTATTGCAGTATATTTCAGTTCCTTTTCCCCCAGTTTGATTCATTTGGGTTCGTTTAGTTCACAAAGACTCTCGGTTGTGCCTGTTGGATGTTAAACAGGTCCTGAAGCGCTATTTGAAGTGTACGGCGGCTTTTCGGAGATCAGAGCGAATGTTCATTCTGTTCGGGGGGCCTCTGAGAGGGAGAATCTGCGGTCAAGGCTTTTATTTCCAGATGGATTAGAGAGATTATTGCCTTGGCCTACGCGGTGAAGGGGAGAGTGATGCCGGCAGGATTGCGGGCACATTCCCTAACGGGTCAAGCGTTCTCATGGGCGGAGTATGGTTAGGTGCTACCGGCAAAGATCTGTAAGATGGCATCCTGGTCTTCCCTTCATACCTTTGCTAAGCATTATCGCCTGGATATTCAGGCTTCGGGTGATGCTCAGTTTGTAGGGTCAGTGCTTCAGGCCGGGTTGACAGGTCCCTCCCATTAGGTTAACTGTTCTGTTACATCCCAGAGGTGCCAGACTGGACTGGAGGGACGATAAGGAAAGAAAAATTAGACTTACCTGCCAATTGTTATTCCTTGAGGAACTCCAATCCAGTCCCAGATCCCACCCTTGATGGTTTCTAAGAAGGTGGAGAGAGGGCACTTCCGGATAGGACACTGTGAACACATTTAGACATTGGGAGCCGGGGCCAGGAGAACTCCCAGTTCACGCTTCATCCAGATGGACATAGTCAGCGTTGCTTAGGTAAGCCTCGCTGGGTTGGGGGGAATGGGGGATTCCTTCCCAGGTGAGGGGGGCTAATAAGTTGGGCTGTATAGGTTTGAGAGTTTATCATTGTTTAACTACTTATTTCTTACTCCTGTGAATCTGCTTTGTCAGTAGGTTACTGGAGCTAGTAGGCGGTGCCAGTGGTATAAGTAGAGGGGTGTCATCAAAAGGTGGCATGCTCATTCTCCAAACTGCTGGAAGAGGTACACTACCCAGAAGTTCGGGACTGGACTGGATTTCCTCAAGGAACAACAATTAGCAGGTAAGTCTAATTTCTCTTTATTTATTATAGAAATGTATTGCTTGTTCCACTACCAAAATATTCAAAGTGAGAAATAATGACCCCCATATCCCTCTGATTTATGATGGACGGCAGTAGTAGAACCTCCCTTCCCTCCCCCATCATATGCTACTCCCTGTGGGAATTATTGCTTTGTATTTTTCTTTGAAAATAAGGGAAATTATAACTAATTTTTCCTGTTTATTTCTCTAAACAGGCTATGAAAGGAGCAGTTCCGATACTTTATCAAGAATTAAACAAGAGGAAGAGCCGTATGTCCAAGATTTCCAGGAGTCAGGAGAGAGAGCAGTTACTGACTCATACCCAGGTGAGTGATAATAAATAGTGTACTGAGTAATAGGAGATATTACAGAATCCAGCTGAGTATTACTAATTTACTTACCTGTATCCTTTGTTCTCACATATGGAGAATATAAGTCCTCACATGTAAGTGATGCTATTTAATGGAGCCCAGGAGAATAACCATAGTCAAGTCCAGAATGGGAGAATTCCCATACTGTTTTACAAGAGGCTGTGCCAAACATAGCGCCTCTGCATGTGTATGTCACTCCACATCCAGCGGGAGCAGCAATTTTATAAAGCTGCACATGGGCCAAAAAACATTGAAATGGTGGCTTGAGTGGCAAGCTCTGGCAGTGATCCCTGATAAAAACAGCACATTCTGACTCCACAACTTAAACGCTTGAAAAACCTACAGTAGATGGCCCCGTAGGGTGTGGAGGTAGCAACATGGCAACAAGATGAAAAAACGCAGACTGAAGGCATTCGTGAGGATGGCAAGATGGCGACCAGTGAACTGCAGGGCCTGGACATAGAGGAGGAGGACGAGAGAGATGACAGCATGGAGAGGACTGTGGTGACAGTATCGCAGATGTGAAGGGATGGATTAAACGAATGGTTCAAGGAGTTGAAGAAGGAGATCACCACTGTGAGAATGGAATTGGGGGCCTGCTTGGCAAAGTCAAAGAGGAGCTAGTGGAATTGGGCTGCAGGGTGGGAGAATACAAGGACACCTGTACAAGCTGGCAGATGAGCAGGCAGCTCTGGTGACCCAGGTACAAAAAAAGAGGAGTGGAAAGAAATGCTAATGCTTACAATTGAGGACATGGAAAACCATTCGCGATAAAATAATTTGCACAAAAGGGGGGTCCTAGAGGAGGCCGAGTTTCTTAATAGCCAAGGCTATCTGCAAGGTGATTTTACGCCATGGTGGGGCAGAAGAGGTGCCACCATCTATTCAATTCAATAGAGCTTACCGGATGCTGGGATCACCCAAGAGTAATGTTCCAAGAGACATAGTAATACGTGTACATGACTTTACTATCAAAGAATGGATCGCCGCAAAAATGTGGGTCATAAATCACTTTGACTTGCAAGGATATCAGATAGCCATCTTTGCCAATTTGGTCAAAGGAACTTTACAAAGGCGAAAAAAAAAATAAGTGCAATTACTCAAACTGCGGCAAGGACAGTTGAAATACAGATGGCTATATCTGTTTGGGTTCACCATTATGAAAGATGGCCACACATGGTGTGCCTGCACGGTGGAGGAGACATTGAGGGTCTTTGGAGAAGCAGGACAGCAAGTGGAGGGTATGGCAGGATCCTCATTGAGAAAGGCAGATAGACCAAAAAATAATGATAGGACCCGGATGTCTAAGGAAGGATCCAGCCAAAGGAGGAAAGGACTGGCGAAGGAAGCACCAATATAAAGCAAAGAGGCATGGACTTTTCAATACAGCTAGAAAATAAGAACATAAGAGATGCCATACTGGGTCAAACCAAGGTCCATCAAGCCCAGTATCCTGTTTCCAACAATGGCCAATCAAAGTCACAAGTACCTGGCAGGTTCCCAAAAAGGCACAGAAGTCCACAGTGCTTGCCCTGGGGCAAGCTGTGGGGTTCCTAAGTCCAATGGTGAATCTGTTCACAATGTATACCATCTATACCATGTTATAATGTAATATCGTTCCATGTAAAGCTGAAGCTATGTAAACAGCATTGATCCTCAGAAATGCGGTACATAAGACAAACTAAATAAAGATAAATAGTGGTTTATGGATCTTTCCTCCAAGAACTTGTTCAAACCTTTTTTAAACCCGGCTACACTAACAGCTTTTACTACATCCCCCGGTAACTAATTCCAGAGTTTTATTATACGTTGAGTGAAAAAATATTTTCTCTTATTAGTCTTAAATGGGTCACATTGTAGCTTGATGGCATAAACAATTGATCTACATTTACCCATTCTACACCATTCATGAATTTATAGACCTCTAGCAAAAGATGGACAGTGAAAAAGATAGACAGGTAGAAAATTGATGCCTTTGAATTATGGTGCTTGCGATGAATACTGTGTATACCATGGACTGCCCGAAGAACAAACCAGTCAGTACTAGAGGAGATCAAACCTAAGCTTTCTTTAGAAAGTCAGATGACAAGACATTCAACTTTCATACTGATTCAACAGCCATATTCTTTTAAGCCTATCCTCATAGGGGTATCCTTCCATCCCCTTTACCATTTTGATGGCTTTTCTCTTTACCTTTTTAATTCTGATATATTCTTTTTAAGATACGGCGACCAGAATTGCACACAATATTCAAAGTGCAGTCGCACCATGGAACGATATAGAGGCATTATAATGTTGTTGTTAAGTGCCGTCAAGTTGGTGTCGACTCATGGCGACCCTCTGGATAGTTGTCCTAAATTGTGTTTGGTCTTCAGTCAGGCAGCTCATTGTTGACAGACTGGCACCCGTAGCTGCTCTTATTGTATCGATCCATCTCACTGCTGGCCTTCCTTTTTTGCATTGACCTTCTACCTTGCCAAGCATGCCATCTTTCTCTAAAGATCTCTCTCTTTGCATGATGTGTCCAAAGTATGAAAGTCGATGTCTTGTCATCTGAACTTCTAAATAAAGCTTAGGTTTGATCTCTACTACTGACTGGTTTGTTCTTCGGGCAGTCCATGGTATACACAGTATTCATCGCCAGCACCATAATTCAAAGGCATCAATTTTCTTCCTGTCTTTCTTTTTCACTGTCCAACTTTCACATCCATATGACGTTATTGAAAATGGAATGGCTTGAATAAGTCAAAACTTTGAATGGAGAGAGATATCTCTGCTCTTGAGAATATTGTCTAGGTCCTTCATAGTCATTCTGCCAAGAGCAATGCGTTGTCGGATTTCTTGACTGCTTGTTATGTATTAGCTTATGCTGTTAACCAATATATTGTTTATTGTTACAAAATGTTCGATGTAAAACCAAGCTCATGCTTTGTGGATTTTGTTTTATTGTAAACCGCAACTGAACTCTGGAAGATGCGGGATATAAATGATTGTTAAATAAAATAAATAAAATTGTTGCTTCTTTATTGATAGTTGACAACTTTAACCTATTTGGATCAACTATTTCAACTTCTTCTCCATCAACAAATGAAATTATTCATTTTGCCAGTTGTCAAGATCTTTGTCTTCTTTACATTAAGGTGCAGATCCATTTTAAGACTATATTCCTTGATCTTGAGAAACAAATGTTTGAAATTGTCTTCACTTTTAGCCAGTAATGCGTAATCATCAGCATAGCGAAGGTTGTTGAGTCTTCCACTAATCTTCACACCTCTGTTGTCTTCATACAGTCCTGCTTCTTTGATTTGTTCTGCATGTAAATTAAAGAGGTAGGGGGAAAGTATGCAGCCTTGTCATACACCTTTGCTGATTTTAAACCATTCTGTTTCTCCTACTTCCATTCGAATTTTTGCTTCTTGATCAGCATAAATGTTGTGCAAGAGAATGTTCAGGTGTTCTGGTATACCCATGCTTCTAATGTGACCCAGAGTTTCTCATGGTTTACAAAGTCAAAAGCTTTGCTGAAGTCAATAAAACACATATTGATATCCTTTTGGTATTCTTTTGTCTTTTCAAGGATCCATCTCACATCCACGATAATCTCTCTTTCCTCTCCCTTCCTGGAATCCTGCTTGCACTTCAGGCAGTTCTCATTGCAGGTATGGTTGTAGTTTCTGCTGAATGATCTTGAGTAGAATCTTGCTGGCATGTGGGATCAGAGCGACTGTGCAGTAATTTTCAGTCCGTCGGGTCATCTTTCTTCAGTATTGGTATGAACATAGATCTTTTCCAGTCAGTTGGCCATGAATTTGTTTTCCAAATTTCCTCGCAGAGCCTTGTTAGTATGGTAACAGCTTTATCTGATTACTGTAATAACTCAATGGGAATTCCATCAATTTCTGGTGCTTTGTTCTTTGATAAGGCCTTCAATGTTGCTTCAACTTCCTTTACTTTAGTCTCCATTCTTTTATTTGATTCCTAGCATTCTATTTGCTTTCTTGGCTGCTGCTGCACAATAGGCAGAAGGTTTCAACATGTTATCCATGATGACGCCTAAATATTTTTCCTGGGTAGTGGTTTCTAATGTGAAACCTTGTATCGTGTAACCATAGCTTGGTTTGTTCTTTCGTAGGTGCATAATTTTCAGCTTTGTCCACTTTAAATTTCATCTGCCTTTTGAATGTCCAATCTTCCAATTTATCAAAGTTGTCTTGCAATTTTTCACAATCCTCTTGGATTTTTAACGATTTTGAATAATTTTGTGTCATCTGAATATTTGATCACCTCACTTGTTGTTCCCATTTCCAGGTCATTTATGAATATGTTAAAAAGCAGCGGACCCAGCACAGATACCCGGGCTAGTCTACTATTCAGCTTTCTCCATAGTCAAAATTGGCCATTTAACTCTACCCTATGCTTTCTATCTTTTAACCAGTTCTTGAGCAACAACAGTACACTGCCTCCTATCCCATGACTTTTTAATTTTGCCAAGAGTCTCTCATGAGACCTTGTCAAAGGCTTTTTGAAAATCCAGATATACTATATCAACCGGCTCACCTTTGTCTACCTGTTTATTCACACCTTCAAAAAAACATAGTAACATAGTAAATGACGGCAGATAAAGACCAGTATGGTCCATCTAGTCTGCCCAGTAAGATGGCAAGAGTAGGTGCACCTGCCTCTCCGTGCAGGCCACCCCTCCCCATGTCTTTGTTTTAGGGGTGAACCCACCGCTCCGTGTAGGACACCCCTGTATGTTGAGAAATTAGTTAGTTTATTTGGATTTTATCCTGTTGCTGTAAAGGGATCCACTGTGTCTGTCCCATGCGATTTTTAATTCTGTCACTGTATTTGCCCCCACCACTTCCATCGGGAGGGCATTCCAAGCATCCACCACCCTTTCAGTGAAAAAGTATTTCCTGACATTGCCTTTCAATTTACCCCCTTGCAGCTTCATGTTATGCCCTCTAGTTTTACAGCTTCCCCGTCTTTGGAAGAGGTTTGTTTGTTCATTCTTTATCTTTATCTTTATTTCTCCATTTTATATACCGCTTTGGCCAAAGCATTAAAGCGGTTTACAATAAAATAAAAAAGTCTACGCAATTAACTCAGGAAACGGAACGCCATAATCAAAATAGGAAAGAAAGAAAGAACAGAATAAGCAGAGAGAAAACAAACCATACTATACATACGCAAACAAATACTTAGGGGGGGGATGTTGGGAGGGAGGTTTAAAGCTTATTTTTCTTTAAGTATTTAAAGGTCTGAATCGTATCTCTCCTGTCCCTCCTCTCCTCCAGTGTACATATTTAGGTCTTCAAGACTCTTCTTATAAGGCTTCTGACTCAGACTCCAAATCATTTTGGTTGCCTTCCTCTGAACAGTTTCCAGTCTTTTTACATCCTTTGCAAGATATGGTCTTCAAAACTGAACACAGTATTCCAAGTGAGGCCTCACCAGTGACTTATACAGTGGCATTAGTACCTCCTTCCTTTCTGCTGGTAATTCCTATTTGTATGCAACCCAACATCCTCCTGGCTTTTGCCACTGCCTTGTTTATTTATTTATTTATTTATTTACAGTCTCTTATATACCGCAGTATTCAGCATCAGCGCGGTTTACATGGAACAAAAATGCTCAGTACAGTTAACACGTATGAGTTTACAGATAACAGGGCAAAAAACTTGTATAACAGGGGTAAACTATTTACAAAACTTGCTACATAGAGTCATATGAACAGGAGTTTCATAGAAACATATGCACCACTAAGGGTTAGAGTATCTTTCTTGGCATGTTGTTGAGATACCATATATTTGGTTAGCGGATTGTATTGTTGGGCTCTATGAGGTACTTGTTGAAAAGGTGGAATTTGAGGGCTTTCCTAAACTGTGTTAGGCTCTGAATAGCCCGGATACCTGGGGGTAATGCATTCCAGCATCTAAAAGCCCTATTGGCTGTAGATGTAGTGCAATCTGTTAGTGTTTTCGGGACTTTTAGAGAGTTTATAGCCGTGGATCTAATTGCTCTATTTGGAGATGTGGTATGGATGAGGGCAGTTAAGGATTCAGAGGAGAGCTTGTTAACAGCTTTAAAAGTGAGTAACAAGGTCTTGAAAACGATTATAACCTGGATGAGTAGCCAATGTAACTGTATCAGCAGAGGCGTCACGTGGTCTCTTCTGGAGGCTCCATGGATGACCCTTGCTGCCGCGTTCATGGCGAGCTGCAGCGGGTTCAAGGTGGATTGGGGCAGACCTTGTAGGATGGCATTGGCTTAGTCAAAATGAGGTATGATCAACGCCTGGTAGATTGTCCTCTAATCATTTGATTCCAGCATGGATCATAAATGCCTAAGCAAGCGGATCTTGTAGTATACTGCTCTGACTGTGTTTCCTGTGTGGGCCTTCATGTCCAGGCGTTGATCCAAAGTGACTCCCAGGTAACGTATTGAAGGTATAGATTGTAACTCAGCTTCTTTTACTTTAAGATATTGTGGTGGGGTAAAGTTAGGGTTCCTCGTAATGAAGAGTACTTCCGTTTTCTTATGTTGTATTTGCAGGTTTTGGGAGAGAAGCCAGTCAGATATTGCATTGAAACAGCTCGTCAGTGGGGAGAGGTCCAAATGTTCAGTAGAGAAGGGTATGTAAAGCAGGACATCGTCAGCGTATAACATGCAGTCAACATTGAAGGACCGGATGATCTTGCAAATTGGCTGCATGTAAATGTTGAACAGTAGAGCAGAAAGGGAGGATCCTTGTGGGACTCCCTGGCTTTGGTGGAAGGGTTCTGAAGTTATCCCTCCAGAACGAACATGCTGTCATCTTCCGGACAGGTAAGATCTGCACCATTCAAGCGCTCTTCCATTAACGCCTTTCTCAATTAGTCGTCCTAAGAGAAGCTCATGACTTACTGAATCAAAAGCTGCAGCGATGTCCAGAAAGATGAGAGCAAATCCTTGACGGATGTCGTCAATGCCGATGATTATCTTGCAGAAGAGAGTGGTAAGAAGAGTTTCCACTCCATGGAATTCCCTAAAACCATGTTGGCAGGGGTCTAACGGTGCAGCGGCGTTGATGTGATCCTGTAATTGTCGTTGAACCTCTTTTTCAATGATCTTCGCGAGTAGTGGTATGCTGGATATAGGTCTGTATGATTCTACCTTTTGGGGATCGAGCTTGCAGTTTTTTAGCAGAGTTCTGATAGAGGTATGCTTAAGAGCTGAGGGGAATGAGCCGGTTGAGAAGGAGAGGTTCATCATTTTGGATAGTACTGGGCTGAAGTGACTGCGGAGCTCCTTAATCCAGAAGGCTGGGCATGGATCGGACTGGGATGTGGTGGTGTTAAAGGCCATAATAGTGTCTTCAATTCCTTTCTTGGTAGGGGTAGAGAATACGGTTAGGGCTGTTGGGCAATCTTGCTCTGGGGTGGTGGTTGTAGTAGAGGTTTTGATGGTCTGGCATATCTTGGATTGTGCGTAGGTTGCAAAATCTTGTGGGTGAATCTCAAATTGAGGCCCAGAGGTTGGTTCCTTTGATAGAGTCTTGACCAGGTCAAAAAGGTCGTGTGGTTTATTAAGTGATCTCTTTAAGGTATCCGAGTAGTACTGTTTCATTGTTTCAGTGATTGCCTTGCGGTGCGCAGCCAGATGACAGTTGTACGCTGTCTGATCACTTAAAGAATGAGATCGGCACCAGCGTTTCTCGAGTTTCCGTAACTGAGTAAGAGATACTCTAAGATCAGCTGTGTACCATGGAGCGCTCGCTCTTTTCCCTGGGGGCTTTTTGGTTGGTGTGCGTAGGGCGATTGCGCTGAGGCAGTTGTTCCAGTGAGAAATTAGGTTGTCAAGGTTCAGGGTGGTTTCATTGATGAGTTGTTGAGTTTCCGCAAGGATAAGATCTCTCTTGTATGGCTTGAAACATCGAGAGGGCGGTCTTGCAGTGTTGCTTGGTATCTTGTTGCACTTTAAATGGGCTTTGTGCGAAGGAATCTGGAGGATGATCAGTTTGTGATCTGACCAAGGAACAAAAGTTATGGACGTTATGGGATCCTGAGATGAGTTAAGAGATATCTGCGGGGCGAATACTAAGTCCAGGATATTTCCCTTAATATGAGTAGGTTCCTTAACTAATTGCTTGAAGCCGAGATTTGTAAGGGCATCAAGGAAGGATGACGCTTGATTGTCTTGTAGCGTAGGCAGGTTAAAGTCGCCTAGGATCCAATTTGGGATGCTTGGGTTATGAGTGTTGGAGGCAAGATCAATGATAGCAGCGAGATCATCCGGAGAAGCTGAGGGTGCTCTGTAAAGCAAGTTGATTGAGCAGCGTTTGTTGGAAATGGTGACGGTCTCAAGGTGATTTGTGTTGGTGGAGTCCACCGTCTGGAAATGGAGGTCTGTCCTGGTGAGGATGAGCACACCTCCTCCTCTTTTGTCTTGTCTATGACTTGTATGTACTGTGAAATTCAGGAGGAGGAGCTGGTTAAGTATGACGTTGTCTTCGGCGGATAGCCATGTCTCCGTGACCATGAGTATATCAAGGTCGTGGAGGGAGATTATGTCAGTGACAACTGGCCACTTCTTCCGGATTGAACGGGCATTAATGAGGGCACATTTTAGGCTATGAGGGTAGGGGTTTTCAACCTGTTTGGATTTCATAGAGTGTTGAAGTGCAATGTGTAACAGATGCACAGTTTTGCCACCTTGAGATCCGCAGAAATAATCACACCAAGGTCCTTCTCCTGGTCCGTGCACACCAACCTCTCACCCCCTATCGCGTACATTTCCCCTGGATTTCTGCTTCCCAAGTGCATGACACTGCACTTCTTCGCATTAAATCTTAACTGGCAAGCATTTTATTTTACTGTATATAGCATTAAGTTAATCTGTACATAGTTCCCCTGGTTGTCCTCTGTTAAATTTCCCTGTTCATTGTAAACTCAATGTTACTTGTATGCATTGTAGTATGTTCTTGTTCAATGTACACCGCACTGATTGTAATAGCGCGGTATAAAAGAAATGTTAAATAAATAAATAAATTAGACCATTCTTTCAGCTTTTATAGTTCTTTCCTCATGTTATCCACTCCCTCAGGGGAGTCCACTGTGTTGCAAATTTTTGTGTCATCTGCAAAAAGACAGACTTCCATGCAGTTCTTCAGCAATATCGCTCACAAATACATTGAACAGTGCCAGGCCCAGGACTGAACCCTGGGGCACCCCACTAATCACCCTCCTTTCATCCGAGTGAGTTCCATTTACCATCACCTTCTGTCATCTGTAAGTCAACCAATTTCTGATCCAGTTCACCACCTTCGGACCCATCCCCAAACTACTGAGTTTATTGATAAGCCTCCTATAAGGAACAGTATCAAAGGTTTTGCTGAAATCCAGGTAGATGACAACCATCACATGCCCCTGATCTAGTTCTCTGGTCACCCAGTCAAAGAACTCAATCAGATTTGTTTGGCAAGATCGTCCTTTGGTAAAACCATGTTGCCTCGGATCTTGCAACCTGTTGGTTTTGAGAAAGTCCACTATTTGCTCTTTCAGAAGCGCCTCCGGAAACTCCTAAAGACAGTACTCTTCACTGAGCACTATGACACAAGCACATAATCAGACTCCACAAACCTGTGCCAACCTCAGACTCCATGAAGACAAATTGCAGCCTGCTGTGGATCCAGTAAATCTTGTATATAGCTGTAAAAAGCCCACGTTGTAAATAGCTCACACTAATTAGCACACCTGCACCCACGTACCCTCACTGTACATAGACTGATCCAACATAAACTCCACTGACTTTGATTGTTTGCTGTATACACCGCCTTGATTGAAGGATAAGGCGGGATAGAAATACCCTTTAAATAAATAAATAAATTACTATTCCCACCACCGAGGTAAGCCTCACGGGCCTGTAGTTTGTCACTTCTTCTCTGTCACCATTTTTGTGAAGAGGTACCACATCTGCCCTCCTCCAGTCCTGAGGAACGTCTGCTGTTTCCAAGTATCTGTTGAAAACATCCTTTAACAGCCCGGCAAGGACCTCTCTGAGCTCTTTCAGTATCCTGGAATGTATCCCATCCGGTCCCATGACCTTGTTCACTTTCAGTTTTGCAAGTTGTTCTAACACATCATCTTCAGTGAATGGTGTGGTATCTACTTCATTCCCATTTTTATATTTGGGAGTCACAGATGGTCCTTCTCCAGGATTTTCTTTAGTGAAAACAGAGCAGAAGTATTTGTTTAGCAATTTTGCTTTTTCAATGCCACTTTCCACAAATCCGTTCCCAGCACTTCCGAGTCCTGCAATTCCATCTCGGATTTTTCTCCTCTCCCGAATATACCTGAAGAAAGTTTTGTCGCCACACTTCACATCTTTAGCCATCTTTTCCTCTGCCTTTGCTTTTGCTTTTCTTATTTCTCTTTCTGTTCGAGTTTGATCCTGTATTCCTTATTATGTTCCTCTATTTGCAAGCTTTTGAATTTTGTGAAAGCTGTGTTTTTTTGCCTTTATTTGAGCAGCCATTTCTTTGGAGAACCAAATAGGTTTCCTTCTCCGCTTGTTTTTATTTACTTTCCTTATATATTTATCTGTTGCCCCTTTTATTGCCACCTTTAGTTTAGCCCATTGAAATTCCACTTCCCTTATCCCCTCCCACCCTGCCAACTCTTCCTTCAGGTACTTGGCCATTTTACTGAAGTCATTGCTTTTGAAGTTTAGGACTTTGAGCTTGCTATGATTGGACTGCACCTTGGCTTTTATCTCAAACCACACCATGTGGTGATCGCTGCTGCTCAAAGGGGCACTCACCCAGACATTTGACATGGTCTCACCGTTGGTGAGCACTAAATCCAGCATTGAGCTTTCCCTGGTTGGTTTCATCACCATTTGTTTAAGTGACGCATCTTGGAAAGCCTCCACAATTGTTTTGCTTCTTGCCATATTCGCAGAAGGAGTACTCCAATCCACATTGGGTAGATTAAAGTCACCCAATATGATCACTTCCCCCTTTGTGGCTATCTTGGCAATATCTATAATCAATTCATTATCTATTTCTTCAATTTGAGTCGGAGGTCTGTAGACTACAGCAGTATGGATGACAGTGCCATCTCCTCTTTCCAGTGCAATCCAGAGCGCTTCTTCTTTTCCCCATGCCCCTTGCATTGCAGCAGCTTTAATATTGCTTTTTACATACAAGGCTACTCCTCCTCCTTTTCCACTTTCTTTGTCTCATCTGAATAGATTATAGCCAGCTATGGCTATATCCCATTCATTCGATTCATTAAACCATGTTTCTGTAATGGCCACAATGTCCAAGTCCATTTCCACCATTAGGACTTCCAGGTCTGGAACTTTGTTGGCTAAGCTTCGAGCATTTGTGCTCATTGCTTTCCGGCATTTAACTGGCTTGCATGTATTTTGCATTGATTTTGTTCTGCCCACTTCTTCCCACTTGTCATTGATGTGTGGTTTAAAAGTGTGGCTGTTTCTGATGATGTTCGCATTTGCCGGGAGTAATGTCCTCAACTAGTCCTTCTCCATCCGTCACCCCCTTTTTCTAGTTTAAATGCATATCCGCATACTGCCTAAATTTTTCACTTAGGATTCTTTTCCCTGTGACAGAGAGATGTAGTCCATCAGCACAGTAGTCTCTTGTTAGTCCATCTGTTTCCCCAGTCGCCAATAAATCTGAATCCTTCTCATTCGCAGCAGGTCTGGAGCCATGTATTAAAGCTGTTGATGCGATGCACCCTTTCTGCCCTCTTACCATGAACAGGTAGAACTTATGAGAATGTTACAGTGTTAACAATGGGCTTGAGTTTCTCTCCCAGAGTCTGGAAGTCCCTTTGAACTGCAGAGGCACTGTTTCTAGCCAGGTCATTTTTACCCAGGTGGATGACAACATCAATTTTGGAGTGTTCACTTTCTGCGCTACGTACATCAACAATTTGGTTTGTATTCCTGCTGGCTGAAAAGCCTGGGAGGCATTTGACTATCATCTCTCCTTTGAACTGTGTTCCCAAGTTGTTGCCTCTGATGATGGAATCTCCAAGTAGTAGTAGTTTTCTGTTCGAGATTTTCTTCATATTTGCTGCTTTAGCAGGAGATTGGGCATTGACTGACTCATTTAAGGGTCCTTCACTTTCCATGGGTTGGTGATCCTCATTAACCAAAGCAGAGAAGGCATTATGCAGGGATATCTCTTGATGTATAGGATGTCTCTGCGTTACAGGTCGCAATCTACCCGAGTCCAATTTGTTTCTGGGATGTTTGATTCTTTGTGGTAGAGGTAGTGAACTTTGTTCTGTTTGTATCCTAGAAGAGGTCCGTTTCATTGCAGCTAGTTCTTCCCTTAGTAGAGTCAATTCTTTATGCATGGCAGATGACTTGAGGCACATAGGACAAGCTCTTAGGTTCCAAACAATTCGTCTCAGAATGAAAGCACCACAGCTATTTCACTGAATACATGACATGCTGATTAAGCAGTCCTAGAAGGAGAAGAAGAAAAAAAGGGGGGCTTAACACCAAATTAAAAAGGATAGATGGCAACGTATGTGACTACTGTATAGGCAATGCAGCCCTGGGGTGGGTGGGGTGAAGGGTAGGGTGGGCAGTAGTAACCTAAGTGTCCCTGGCCAGTAGGCCTTACGTGAACAGTGAATACACTCAGATATCTGATTTAAGGGCTACACAAGGAATGTAGGCAGTCAAAATATTCTCAAAGTAATGTATAACCAACAGTTAAATTCTATATTAGCAACTGACAAAAAACGATAGAAAGCTGAAAGCTTAGCTGTGTAGAGGCTCTGGAAGCTGTGAAGCCTGGAGTTGACCAGGTACTTGTGGAAGGCTGTAAGATAATCTAATTAGCCCCTCCCTGGGAACAGGCTTGCAACAGAAAATTCAAACATAATAAATTAGTAAAACAAGACCTTCCTTGTCTAAATCCCTGTTTGCTTTCTCCCATTAAACCATGACTATCTACATGTTCAGTAATTTTATTCTTTATAATAGTTTCTATCATTTTGCCCAGTACTAATATCAGGCTCACTGGTCTGTAGTTTCTCGGATCACCCCTGGAACCCTGTCTAAAAATAGGTGTTACATTGGCCAATCTTCAAGTACAAGGGGGGCCAAAATTTTGTTATTGTGACTTGTAAACTTCTTTTTTTTTTCTATAGTTCTGTAGCCAGAATGTCACAAAACGGCTTTTTATTTTCTTTACAAAGCCAAAGACTTATCAGCCCCCCTCCTCATACTACAGATGATTTTAATGATAGTTCACATTTTTCAGTTCCTTGAATACCCTTGGATGTGTATTATCCGGTCTAGGTGATTTATTTATCAAATAGTTGTAATACATCTTCCCAGTTTATCAATATTTCTTTCAATTCATTTCTTTTTATTTTATTTAACTAGGCTTATATATCGCTTTTCTACCAGTCAAAGTGGTGTACATTCAAGTACTGTATATATATTTTCCCCTTGTCCCCAAAGGGCTCACAATCTGTGTTTTTATACCCGAAGCAACAGAGGTTTGAATGGCTTGTCCAAGGTCACAAAGAGCACCTGTGGGACTAGAAACTCCAGTCCTTCTGGCCCAAGGATGCTGTCCTCTAGCGGGATTTGAAACCCTGGTCCTCCAGCCTGATGTAACTTGCCCCATCCACTAGGCCACTCCTCCCTATTGCACTAACTTTAAATACCATTTCAGCCATGGGTAACGTGCCTGCATCTTCTTCAGTAAAGTGCCTAAATCTTCTTCAGTAAAGACCGAAGCAAAGAATTTATTCAATCTCTCCGCTGTGGCCTTATCCCCTCTTAGTGTCCCTTTTACTCCTCTATCATCTAATCGTCTAACAGACTCTCTCACAAGTTTTTGGTACACATGTACTTGAAAAGGTTTTTATAATGTGTTTTTGCTTCCACGGCAAACTTTTTTTCAAAATCTCTCTTTGCCTTCCTTTCAATGCCTTGCCTTTTACTTGCAGTGCTTATGTTTCCTGTTTGTCATTTGGCTCCTTTTTCCATTTCTTGAAATATGCTTTTTTGGCTACAACAGCCTCTCTGACCTCACCTTTAAACCATGCTGGTAGTTTTTGGACTTCCTTCCACATTACTTAAAGCGTGGAATACAGCTGGTCTGGGCTTCCAAGATAGTACTTTTAAACAACACCAATGCTTTATGTAAATTTTTAATCTTTGCAGTTGTTCCTTTTTAGCTTTTACCTATTTTCCTCATTTTATCATAGTCTCACTTTTGAAAGTTAAAAAGTAGGAGTAAGTGATTTCAGGCCATCATATGAACAGCTGAGCCGAGTGCTTTGCTGGACTAACTGCTCCAAAGGGGGTTAATTTTGCCTTCCCATACCCTATTGAGGCTGATTATAGACCTTAAGAGGGGACTATGTAAAGCCTCAGTGGGATGACCAAGACCTGGCGAAAAGTTGCCGACTTAAAAGTATTCTCTTATTAGAGCCGCGAAGACACCACTTCCAAATGGTGCCGGCAGGGGGAGAGAATGCTGAGGAGGAGAGAAATACGCCAACAGATGATGCAGCAGGCACAATGGTGCATGTTAGCAAGTTGGAGATGCAGCAGTGGTTTAGCGAGCTTAAACAAAAGATTGGAGTAGTAAGGACTGAGCTTGGCTGCATGGTGGAGAACTTAAGAGCTGATATACATGAACTGGGCAAAATCGTAGAGGAGGTTGAAGAGAAAGTAGATGACTGCCAAGCAGAACAGGAGCATATGCAAGAAAGTATCTGCAAGGTGGAAGAGACAACACAGCAAATGCAGTTAAAATTAGATGGCTTGAAGAACCGCAGCAGATGAAATAGTCTGTGAATTAAAGGAGTTCCTGAGGGGTCAGAATTCCAGGATTGTATAGCAATAGCGGTTTCAGGTTTTCAAGCTTTTCTAGAAGGAGAAGAGGAGGTGGCAGCGCTGGAGCTATAGTTGGATTGGGTACATTGGGCGCTCGGCCCCAGCAGAGTGTGCACCCCAGAGACAGTGTAACCTGCTTTCATAATTATACCATTAAAGAAAGAGTGGCTGCAAAAATGAGGCAAGTGGGCAAGTTTCAGGGGCAGGGCCACCTGGTAGCAGTGTTTACAGATCAATGCACGGAAACTTTAGTGCCAGAAGAGCTTTGGCCACATCACAGAAAGGTTACGCAAGGAACAAATTAAATATAAGTGGATTTACCCTATAGAACTATCCTTTACAAAAAATGGAATAACATTGCGTGACGACTGTGGAGGAGGCTGTTAAGGCCATGGAAGTGTCAGGACTCTCTGATGTGGGCAGTACACTGCCCAGACAGCCAGTGGAAAAATCGTGAAACAAACGGTGGACAGTGGTAGAAAAGAGTGAGAAATGAAGAAAGAAGACAACAGGGAGAGAAAAAACTCTGACTTGATTGTGCTTGATGATATGGGACAGGATTGCAAGCTGGTTTGTCTCTGAGGCTGAGAGATGGTTTGTTCAAAATGTATTTGCTGAACTTTACATTGCAGGATTTTATAAGAATTATGATTGGGTATATCTATATGGGAGGAGGGAGGGTGCTGGGCAATAACCTTTAAGGGGGATCAGTGTTGGGTGTAGTGAATGGATACAAGTAAGGGGAAAGAAGGAAGAGATCTGTTTTCTAACGGGGATAGTGTGGGTGCAGGAATGGAAAGCGGAAAGGCAATAGGGAGCTAAGGTGGAGATGTGGTTTAAAGGATAAGGGGTGAACGGGGAGAATTGAAGGAGGGAATGATGGAGGGAGGAGGGTCAGGCAAGCAGAGGCAGGGTCACTACTCCACTATATAGCTGGCTAAGTGGGAGAGCCGTGTAAATTCAAAAGCATATAATGTGGGAAGGGTTGGATTGTCACTCACTAACGCTTAAAGAGGTCCACTGCCCAGGTCCACACCTTTGCCACTTTCACACAGCTCAACCATAGGTGGAAAACGTCCTCCTCCATCCCACATGATCACATTTTATTTAATAAATGGAGGAAGGGAAAGCAAGGAAATCCACAGTACTACCTTTTATCTTTTTTTAAAAAAAGGTATATTGTACAGCAACAAATATCAATGAGTAATAACCATACAGGAAACTCAATACAAAATAGCAAAGTCAATAAACTTTGCTACTATTACCATATTCAATTGTGTTGCATTATTTTCCATAACGTTTTTCTCTCTCTTCTCCCATCCGCCTTCCCTATCCCCCCCAGGTATGTGCAAATCCCTCAATACTCTACATGTCAAAGTAATTCTAGCTGTGAACCCTTAATTCTTACCCACTGGACTGATGGGTGTACTCTTAAGTTTAGGTGCTTCATACCTGGGAGACTTCCATCCATCCTCTACGCTTAGTCAAGGACATAGAGATCTCACCCCATTATTTATGACCCGTTTATTTATTTATTTGGAAACTTTTATATACCACCCCTTCCCAAGATCAGGGGCGGTTTACATGGAACAAAGGAAACATACATACAGCAGTCCCAAATTACCCCCCTCAGCGCAGAAGCCAGGAAGGAAGGCTGAGTGTGCGGGGTAGAAAAGTCATGCAGCAAAGAGGCTCCAAGGTAAGCGTGGCAGGTGGGGGGCAGGACAGCAGGAACCCCTAGCAACTGCCGAAACATGAGGAGAGAGAGAGCAGCCTGCAACCATGTCTTTGCGAGCCTGCAGCGGTGAGGGAAACTACCCCCCCCCCACACTTCTTCTTGAGGCCTGTTTGCGTTTTAACCCCCTGCTGTGTTTTGGGCACCTGTGAGAGGTAGCCACCACAGTTCGGAATGACCTATTGACACAGGGGCTAATTCGCATGCCCCAGGTGGATCCATTCTCGCTTAAGGCATGGCTCTGGAAAGGGCGAGGCTGAAGAAGATAGGATATTTAGGCTCAGTGATAGAGACCTTGTTACAGGCCTGGAGGAGATCTACGAACCTGGCATACATCCACATGTGGCGCATCTTTGGATCATGGTGCAGAGAAAGGCAGGCACGCTCTTTCACTGCCTCCATCCCGGACATCTTGGCATTCTTGCAGTCCGGTTTTGATATGGGCCTAGCCGTCAGTTCCTTGAAGGTGCAACTGGCAGCGATTTCCTGTTGTTGTGGGAAAGTCCACAGGGTGCTGTTGGTTACACACCAAAATGTGCTGAGATTTCTAAGGACAGTGACCCACCTCTGTCCACCGAGGAGGGCGGTGGTACCGTCCTGGGATCTCAATCTTGTGCTGACGGCACTGTCTGAGGAACTCTTTTGAGCCATTGAGTCAAGCTTCCCTGAAGGATTTGACTTTGAAAACAGTATCCTGGTGGCGTTTTGCTCAGCATTCAGGATTTTGGAGCTTCAGGCCCTGTTGTGCCATGAGCCATTCCTTTCCTTCTTTAAGGCAAAAGTGGTCCTGTGCCCGGTACCCTGATTTTTGCCCAAGGTGGTGTCAGCATTTCATGTAAATCAGGCCGTTTCCTTACCAGCTCTGGCGAGCGCAGATGTGTGCCCTACCACTCTGCAGCTGCGCAGCCTTGATGTTAAAAGAGCCCTGCAAAGGTATGTGAAAAGAACATCGTCCATTTGGAGATCAGACCATCTGTTTGTTCTGTTTGGTGGGCCACACAAAGGTGAGGCGGCAGGTAAGGCCTCCATTTCCAGATGGATCTGGGAGGCAATCGTGTCGGCATATATCTTGAAGAGTAAAGCAATGCTGGTGGGGTTGCAGGCACATTCCATGAGGGCTCAGGCAGCCTCGTGGGCAGAGTATAGTTTAGTTCCGCCAATGGAAATCTGTAGGGCGGCAACGTGGTCATTGCTGTACACTTTCTCCAAGCATTATTGTCTGGATTTCCAGGCGGTGGGATATGCTCGTTTCATATTGTCAGTGCTTCAGGCTGGTTGTGCGGGTTCCTCCCATTAGTTTAACTGCTCTGAGACATCCCAGAAGTGTGGGACTTGAATGGCGTGATAAAGAATGAAAAATTAGACTTACCTGCTAATTGTTGTTTCTTGAAGAACTCCAGTCCAGTCCCGGAACCCTCCCTGAGTGCTTTCTTTGATATTCTTTACATACCCTGGTCCTGAAGCTGGTTCCCTTGGTGAAGGAAGTTGCCAAGTGAAGCCAAAGAGAGGGGTGTAATCGGGGTTTGGGGGGGGGATGAGGTGGACCGGAAGAGCTGTTGGTCGCTTGCTCCATGCTGGTTGGAGTTTTGGAGGGTAGGCCTGGAGGGGGGGACGGGGTATCCTTCCCAGGGGATGGAGAGGATACTAATTTATTTAAGTGTAGACATGTATGTTGCATGTTTAACTACTTATTTGTTGCTCCTGTGAGTCTGCTTTGTCTATAGGTACTGGAGCTGGTAGACGGTGCCAGCTGCATAAGTACACTGGTGTCATCAAAAAGATGACATGCTTGGTATCCAAGCTTCTGGAAGAGGTACACCAAAGGTGCGGGACTGGACTGGAGTACCTCAGGGAACAAGCATTAGCAGGTAAGTCTAATTTCTCTTTTCCAGGTCATTTATGAATATGTTAAAATGCAGCGGGCCCTGCGCAGATCTCTGGGGTACCCCACTATTCACCTTTCTCCATTGAGAAAATTGGCCATTTCCTTATTGCCCCTCCAGTCCAGTCCAGACCAGACATGTGGGTAATCTCGCTTCACCAGCAGCTTGGAGACTGAGCATGCCAAGCCTTGATGGTGTCAACCTAGATAGGCAGCTGTCACCGCCCATCAAGGTCAGTATTCTCAGTCTCCAAACTGCTGGAGAGCTTGTCTTTCCCATTGTTTGGACTCAATTAGAGAGCTTCAAATAAGAATCAGAGCGAAAAAAAAAAAGACAGGTCACAAATGGGAAATCAGGAGTTTCTGGCATTCCCTTTGACTTTGAGTTCTGTATCTCTTAAAAAAGAAAAAAAATCAAGAGCAGTCTGCTACTTATTTATTTATTTATTTATTTATTTTATTTAGCGTACATTTATATCCCGCTGCTTCCAGTGATCAGCAGCGGTTGTTACACATGCTAAGGTTGGCTGTACCGGCCAGAATTAAGAATGTATACAATCTGATTAGGGAGGGGGGGGGAAGCACAGCAAAAACAAGGGGTTACAGGCTTACAATTGATTGATGTTAGGGTTCACACAGGGTACGTATATACATATTTACAATTGAAAAGGCTGTTAGTACTTTACAAAGGATCCCTATACACATACGTACACACGGCTGAGTGAGATTCATGAGGTTAGGTTGTAATGAGATTGGAAGAGGTGCGTCTTAAGTTTTTTTCTGAAGTCTTTCAGATCACAGATTTCACGCAGATCACTTGGCAACCGGTTCCAGAGTGCAAGAGCTATAAATGAGAAAGCTCTGTTACTGGTACAAGGATTAACCTTTGTGAAGGACTTCGGGAGGCAGAGGGTATTGAGGTTCGCTGTTCTACTTCTGTTGTTGGGTAGATTGGATATCAAGCTGTTGAGGTGAGAGGGCGCTACATTATGGATAAGTTTGAAAGTAGTGACTAACATTTTGTATTGAATGCGGGCCGTGATGGGGAGCCAGTGAAGCTCAATTAGGGTGGGTGTAATGTGGTCGGAGAGTCCTTTTTGCATAATGATTCTGGCTGCAACATTTTGTGCCATTTGCAGGATGTTTGTAGTTTTCTTTGGCAGGCCTTGCAGTATGGCATTGCAGTAGTCTAGGTGTGGAATGATGAGGGCCTGAGCGACAGATCTGAAGTCATCATGATCGAGGATGCTACGTAAGGGCTGCAGGATTCTTAATTTGTGGAAAATGGCCCGATTGGTATTTCGAAGGTGCCTGTCCATATTTAGGTTACTGTCAAGCATCACTCCTAAATATTTTATCTCTGTCTTGATGTTGTAGTTATTGTTGTTCATGGTGACAGTTTTAGGGGCTCAAATCCTGGTTTCCTGGAGATACACATTGCTTCTGTCTTCTTGTGGTTGATGAACATATTATTTCGTTGGAGCCATATTTGAAGCTCGTGTAGGCATTTTTCAAGCTTGCTGATATTCGGGTTGTTTACGTCTAGTTGCGTATAGAGCATTAGGTCATCAGCGTAGATATGGTAGTTGATGTCATGGCCCTGGAAGATCTTGCATACTGGTTGCAGGTATAAGTTGAATAGGAGGGAGGATAGGGCGGAACCTTGAGGAATGCCTTGGGTTTGCAGGAAGGGGGTTGCTTTGTCATTGTTGAAATTGACTTGCTGCATTCTGTTAGTTATATATGAGGAGAACCATTTTAGTGGGTTTCCTGCAATGCCTATGGACTCGAGTCGTTCTAGTAGTGTTGGGTGATGCACCGAGTCGAAGGCTGCCGAGATATCAATGAAAATAAGCATATACATCTTGTTCTTGTTCTCCAGACCCTTAAGTAGGTTGTCCAGCAAGGCTATCAGGAGGGTTTCTACGCCATGATGTTGCCGAAACCCGTATTGATGCACATCAAGGGCATTTGTGTCATCAATGTGGTCCTGTAGCTGCTGCTGTACTGCCTTTTCAATGATCTTGGCGAGGAAGGTTATGCTTGAGATTGGGCGGTAAGAGGCAGGGTCATCTTTGTTGAGTGCTTTGTTTTTCAAAATGGGGCGTATGAGTGACTTCTTGAGGAGTGATGGCATGAGACCTTGCAGTAGTGAGAGGTTCACTATGTGGGAGATGTGCTGTGCTATTTCCTCTTTGGTTGCCTTGATACAGGAAGCTGGACAGGGGTCAAGAGGAGAGGTAGTGGTTTTTAGGTTGGTGATGATGCCTTTTATCTGTTGGTCATCCATTTTCTACCGTGAACAGTTCTTCCCAGGTGTTGATTTTTTTGTAGGGAGTTGGGAGTTTGTACTTGATACTGTCCTGAAGTACAGGTCAGCTTTTACAGGCAGCTCACCAATCCCTTCAGTGAAAGGTGTAGCTGGCTTGCTTGGTGGCGAAAAAGCAGTTTTCTTCTGGCTCAGCGTGACTTCAGCTCATCAGACAGGGCTGTTGATTTTGGTCTGGCTGAGCTCAGGGCTCTATTGGCAGGTTGCTAGTCCCTCCCCTCTAATTCCCGACACTGTTCTTCGCTCTGCAGGATCTCCAGAGGAGCAGTGAGTGCAGCCAGTGGGGGTTTTTTTCTAGCTTTTCGCGAGGCCCTCGGAGTTCCTCTCATCTGATGTGTGGCGGGGTGGAGAGTGCTGGGGTCTGTCAAGCTGGTTGTCAGCACCATTTTATTTTGGCATGTTCTTGTTTTTGGGGCTCCGTTATTTTGAGTTCTTTTCCTTTGGGGGCTTTTTGAGTAATGGAGTTTTTTCTGAGGATTTATTTTTGCTTTTGTTTTGCGGCTTAGTTGAGGCTGTCATGCCATCACAGAAGCAAGCTTGTAAAGCTTGCGGTTTCCGCAGAGGCTCCTTGTGCTTCTTGGATTGTTGCCACAAGTGTGAAGCTGAATCCATATCCATAGAAGAGAACCTGTCAGCCAGTAAGAGCAGGAGAGAGGGTGCTGGTGAAGCACAGTCTCAGGCCAGGCAGTCCTTTCCTGCGGTTGCTCTTGCCACAGTTTTTGCAGGAACAGTGGCCATTTCAGAGGAGCTTGTTCCCATGGCTTTTCTAATGGCTGCCCAGCAGAACAACTTGGAGTCATCCATTCCAGCTTCTGTCAGCAGTCTTTTGTCATCAATTTCATCCTCTGGATTGTTTTCACCGGATTTTGTACTGAATATGCATCGGGCTTATTGCCTGAAACAAGGATTGGATAAGGGTGTTGCAGGGTCCCAAAGAGCCATAAAAGGGGTCCTACTGAGGCTGTAGCAGCTAGGCTTCCGGAAGAGGAACCTCTGCCCAAGCACAGGTACCTGGAGAATGAAAGCTAGGAAAAAACCGGCTTGGGTTCACTCTGAGGATCCATTGGAGGGTCCCTCAGATTTCTGGGGGGATTCCACTGCTGCAGAATTGGAGGAAGGGAGATCCTACAGGTGGAGGACCCTCATATTGTCTGCCTGTTTCGACAAGAAGCGTTAGCGGCGCTAACTGTCCATTCGCTGGCTGCCCTTAACTTGCCACATACTGCTACATCAATGGAAGAGCCCTTGGAAGATCCCCTTTTGCAAGGTGTCCAGATGTCATAGCCCACCATGCCAGTCCACAGAATGATCAAATAGATTTTTCTGTATAAGTGGGAGATTCCGGAGGCAGGCTTAAAGGGCAGCCGAGCCATAGCGTGGCTAAATCCAGTGCCTCATTCAGAAAAGAACCAGCTCAAGTCTCCTAACGTGAATGTGTTAATCTCAGCAGTTACCAAACAGAGCATTATACCTGTGGAGAGCGGAGTGACCCTCAAGGACTATCAAGACCGAAAGTTGAAAGCCTTGCTGAAACAGGTGTTTGATATCAATGCATTATTCTTGCAAGTGTCCATCTACTGAGCCTATGTGGCAAGGGCATGCTTAATGTGGGCACATGGGGTGCTCAATAGCAACGCTGAGCTGCAACAGGTCTCCCCAAAGGCAGCAAAGCTAGATTCTTGGGTGGCTTATCTGTCAGATGCCTTTTATGACCTTATTTGAACCTTGGCCAAAGGCATGGCCTTGGTCATCTCAGCCAGGCATTTTCTTTGGCTCTGGAATTGGTTGGTGGATGTGTCTTCTAAAACATGCCTGAGTAAGCTCCCCTTTAAGAATAAACTGCTGTTTGGGAAGGCCTGGGACAAGCTGGTCAAGGATTTGGGTGAGACTAAAGGGGCCAGCTCCCTGAGGATAAGCAAATGCCCGTCAGGTTGACGGCCCCAGCACGGGTTCAGTATCGAGATTTCAGGCGTTTTCAAGTGATGCGCTTTGCCCCTTATCAGAGGGGATGGTATCTGACTCAGCGGCCATCCTTTTGAGGGAACAGGGCCACAGGAAGAGGTTACTATCCTGCTGTTTCTTCTGCTCCCAAGAAGTCACAATGAAGTGTGGAGGGCCCAGGCAGGAGTAGTACTGGTAGGCATTCGCCTCCAAAGTTTGTTTTTTTTCTCCGCCTGGGTCCACGTTACCTCCAATCAGTGGGTTCTAGAAGTGATTCAAGAAGGTTAAGTTTTGGAGTTCAAATACCCACTTGCAGATGCGTTCTTACTATCGCTTTGCAAGGCACCGGGAAAGATTGTGGTGGCCTAAGATATTTTGTTGCAGCTCCAACACCCGGGGGCAGTAGTGGAGGTTCTGCACGCCCAGTTACGGTGCAGTCGTTACTCCATTTATTTCATGGTACTCAAAAAAGAGGGTACCTTCCATCCCATCTTGGACCTCAAACACGTAAACCAAGCATTGCGGGTGCCATGGTTCCATATGGAAACACTTTGCTCCATGGTGGTGGCGGTAAGACAAGGCAAGTTCCTCACCGCCCTCGACCTAACCTAAGTGTAACTTCGCATACCCATTCGACTGGAGCATCAGTGCTTTCTATGGTTTGCAGTGCCAATGGGGTACTTCCAGTTCCGAGCACTGCCATTCGATTTGGCTACAGCTCCTCACATCTTCACCAAGATTATGGTAGTGGTGGCAGCAGCTCTCCATCAAGAGGGCATTCTAGTACATCCTTATCTGGACAATTGGTTGATAAGAGCAAAGTTACTTCAGGAAAGCAAAGTGGTGACACTGAGTTTCTTCAGACTCTTGGCTGGCTAGTCAGCTATGCCAAGAGAACATTACAGCCCTCACAGAACATCGTCTATTTGGGGGCCAGTTTTCAGACAAATATTAGCAGGGTGTCCCTGCCAGGCGATCAGGTACAAAAGCTGACAACCCAAGTTTCATAGTTTCTGCAAATGGCCACACTGATGCCATGGCACTACCTTCAGCTATTGGGCTCGATGGTGGCATCAATCAAGCTGGTTCACTGGACGCATGCCCATGAGTCCCTTGCAGAGGGCCCTCCTCCACAGATGATTGCTGCAGGTGCATCTGTTATCAAGGTAGCTGATTTGTCCATTGGTCACATGGATGGTGCTCAAATGGTGGCTCAGTTCACAACGTCTGTTGGTGAGTACGCCATTGGAGCCCCCGAGTGGATTCCACTGACAACAGATGCCAGTCTCACTGGTTGGGGAGCGCATTGCGAACCCCAGATAATGCATGTTGGACCCCAGAGGAGGCCTCTTGGTTGATCAATCGGCTAGAGATGAGAACGGTATTTCTAGCTCTCAGGGTTTTCTGGCCACTCCTGTACGGAAAGGTAGTCCGGATGTTCTCAGACAATGCCATCATCGTGGCCTACATCAATCGCCAGAGCAGAACGGGAAGATTGCTGCTTGAGGATGAGATTCTGCCTCTCCTCATTTTGTTGGAGGTGAATCTCTAGGCCATCTGTGCTGACCAAGTGGCAGGAAAAAACAACATGGAGGTGGACTTCCTCAGCCACAATCTGTGATAAGGAATCTTATCAGAGCCCAGAGAGTACTGACAAGGGAAGGGAATTTACCCTAATCAAGGGACCTGTGCTGGCAGTTCAGAGAAATAAAGCAGCATGTTTCCCTAAAAGACAGCTTATTCGCAGCTGCAGTAACTTGCAGAAAGCCCCTAGTGGAGCTAAGGAGGAGAAGCATAAGCATAGTCTGAAAAACCCTTACGTCATGCCTAATCAGTCAGCTGCCAGAAGAGAGTTTAAGCACCAACACCTGAGCACTGCAAGGGAGGAGTTGGTAGCTAAGAACTTTAAAGCCAGAACTGAATATTCAGTAGGCAGACGAGCATGGGGCCAAGCACAGAGACCAGCACAAAGAAGAACACGGGACCAGCACAGAGACCGAGACAAGGACAAACACAGAGACAAGCACAACAACAGCGACGAGGACGTGAAGGAGAGAAGGCAAGAGGAGCTTTGAGAGAGATGTGTTCTTGGAGAGATTCCTGTGAGAAGCCAGCTTCAAAGGACTGGAGGAAGCCAGAGGTTTGGAGAGCTTCAGCTGGGAACTCTAAAGCAACACCCTGTAAGCAGACAGGAGCAGCTAAGGAGAAAAGGAACACGAATACCTTTTGGAAGAGGTATGGAGCAGATGCCCTGAGGTCCAGGGATACAGACTGGAGGACAGGTCACAGAAGCACCCATGCTTACTGGCCAGAATACCTAAGGAGACAGCCCAAAGCCAGCTTTGACTCAGGTACGAACTTTGAACGTTTGACTAACCTACAGCAATGCAAACTGCTGGGAAACAGTGTCTCTCCCAATAGAGGTCAGTTAAGGAAGTCCTCTGTGCCAGACATTGATATTGAGCCTATGCAATTGGAAGAACAAGGTACAAGTCCTGAGGAAAATGATTTTTGCATGGACTGTTCTTTGTGTAGGATTGGTAGCACAGAGAAATCCTAAAAGCAGGATTAAACCATCAAAAGGAAATGTTCTTATAACTGGCTCCCCAGAAAGTTTTGCATGGAAAGAAAGAGGCTTTTGGGGAAGTGAAACACGTGTGCAGAGAAGGAAACTAGCTATTGATTGCAACTTGTTATCCACCTGATGTTAGAGCAAAGCATAGCTCAAGCCGTGCACACGTTGTATAGAGAATTGTTTTGAATGTGAAAGAAGAAGCCTGTTTGTAAAGAAGTTTTTCCTTTTGGTTTATTTTCCAGCACTGCTGAGCAGATTGTCAGCAGTGACTGAGAGGAAGCTTTTCTGTTGCTTAAAAGACTCTGCAAGCTATTTGCATAAAACTTTCAGTTGTGGTGTTTATTTTGAGTATAAACCCTGGAAAAGTTATCCTAAAGGTGTTACCAAGTAAAATCTGTGTGTGGAATAATTTACCCCATAAATAAACTCTATTTTGCCTTATACTCGAGCCAACTACTACATTTTTATTTACCTCAAAGGCAAACACTATACAACTGGACTACTATTACCACAATCCTTTGCGGCATAGTTAGTCTGGATCTTTGCAAAAGGTGGTGTAGCTTTCATAACAAGCATCCCCTTTTACAAATCGCATAGACCAGGGCGAGTGGTCTCTTGAAGACGTGGTTTTTGCCATTCTTATATGGCGGTGGGGTGAACCTATCATGGACCTGATGGTGACCGGCAAGAATGTACCACATCTATGCTAACGATGTAATGCTGTACACGCGCCTTGACATAACACAACCGGATTTCACTCCACTGGAAGAATGCCTTGACATGCTACAAACATGGCTTCAACAAAACATGTCAATAAACCACAAGAAAACAGAGGTCATGTTTATCTCCAAGAAAACCAGTTTCATCCCGCCCACCACAGTCGCCCTCAACAAAAACATATATCATACGAAACCTGCAATAAAGTATCTAGGGGTCCTACTAGACAGCAACCTTAAGATGTATAAACACCTCCGAACTATTAACCGAGCCATTTTTTACAAATTGAAAGTTCTTCAACCACTTCGCAATATCCTCGAGAAATCTGACTTCAGGACTGTTGCACAAGTGCTAATCATTCCTCACCTAGACTACTGCAACGCCATTCTACAAGGGCTTCCGAAGAACACCCTAAATATCTTGCAAATGGCTCAAAATGTTGCAGCGAGAGTCATCATGGAAAAAAGCGTCACAGATCACATAACACCAGTGCTAATGGACCTGCATTGGCTCCCGGTAGCCGCCCGCATCATCTTCAAACTACTCATAGCAACGTTTAAGCTCATTCACAACATTGCACCCTCCTACCTTGACAACCTAATCACTATGCAACCGCACAACAGGAACAGAAGAACCATAAATCTCAACACTCTCTTTGTCCCAATCAGCATAAGATCTGTCAAAGCAGAAACAAGCAATAGAGCATTCACATATACAGCGCCAATCCACTGGAACCAACTCCCACATGAGTTACGACTGACAAATAACTTGAGTGAATTCAGAAGGAAACTCAAAACCCGCCTATTTCATGCTCACTACAACCCGACCTAAGTGTGACACCTTACCTCAACGAGTTCTCTTTTGCCTACCATGATGGCATTCGGAATACACTCAGCATATGGACTACCAGTATGTAATCTTGTATATATGTATATTTTACGCCCCTCCCACGCACCTACAATCAAATGTATTTTTAGATTTGTGAACCCCAATTCAATGTACAAAGTATCTAATCACTATTTCCTGTGTTATGTAAATCATTGCTCAATCAAAATGTGTATTTTAAAAATCACTGTATTGTACGATACATTATGATTCTGTAAAGTAAACCGCTGCTGATCGTAGGAAGCAGCGGTATACAAATGTTTACTAAATAAATAAATAAATGCAAAAGCTTCCAGGTTCTTCAGCAGACGTAGGCAAAGGATGTCAGAGGGCTGGATACATTGGTCCAGAGGTGGCCAATGGAGGGCCTCTTCTACATGTTCCCCCACCCACCCCTTTGGGCTCTCATAGGGCACTTGCTGCCGAGGATAGAAGCTCATTTCATTTCATTTTATTAAAACTTGATACACCACCCTTAGTGGAGACGACAGGGTGGTTTATAATTAAAACAAGCAATTTAAAAACTAGAAAGAAACTCCATTGAATAAAGAGAGAGAGAGACAGGACAGAGACAAAAAGCAAGGATGCAAGAGGACACATCAGGGCCAATTGAATTCACAGGGTGTGGGCTGGGAAGGCAGAGCTAATCAGGGGGAATCAATTGGGAGGTTGAAACCTACACGGGACAGATGAGTTTTGAGCAAGGTTTTAAATTTAGCATAACTAGGTTCTAGTCGGATTGCAGGGGGTAGGTTGTTCCAAAGGAAGCTCACCCAGGCTTAGTGATCCTGATTGCAGCATACTGGCCTCGGAGATGATGATATGAGGATCTTCTCCGTTTGCAGATGGGCCCTTCTTGGCACCTGCCAATGTCCACATCTGCTTTCTTATGGACCCATTCTCATGCCTCAGGTGGCTTGATTCTCGCTGACAGCCTGGTTCTTGAGAGTTCTCCAGGACCAAGCAGGAAGTCAGTCCTCACATATGGGTGTCATCGGCGCCGATGAAGCCCCTGCGGAGCATTTCCCCAGCTTTCTATGAAAGCCTTTGGGAATGCTGGCACGCATGCGCGGTTCCCTTCCCGCCTAAAGGTGCCATCTTACCTCAGTCTCTTTTTTTCCGAGAAGTAGATTTTTTTGAGCGTTATTCGCGTTTTTTCTCTCCTGATTCGACGCCGGTTCCCCTCCCGCTGGGTTCAGTATACCAGTATCGAGCCCGATTCTTCTTTTCGGTTTTTGCTCTTAGTGGCTGGCGTTCGCGCCACTTTTTTTCCTTTTCCCTGAAAGTCTGGTCCTTTGATCTCGCGGGGACTCTTTTTTCCCCGATGGCTTCCAGTGGTTTCAAAAAGTGTGATCGGTGTAAGAAACTAATGTCACTCACCGACACACACGACTGCTGCCTTCGGTGCCTGGGCCCTGACCACGACTCTAAGACGTGTGGGCCATGTGGGAAGATGTCTTCCAAGGCACTCCGAAGTCGTCAAGAGCAAAAAGAAAGGCTTTTCTCGGACTCAGCCTCTGCCCGGGCCTGGACCTCATCTGAGGCCTCGACATCTCGGGATTCCGAACCCGAGCGCTGTCGAAGCTCCTCGGACAGGGGGTCCCCCGACCGGGATAGTAAGAGGAAGAAGCATCTCGCGAGGGTGGCATCGGAGGAGGTCCCTGGTCCCTCGAGGGCCAGGTCTAAGACCCCCGACCGCTGTCCCGGGCCCGTGGACCAAGAGAAGCCTGCCAAAGTTCCTCGCGTGGAGCCGGAGTCTGCTGGACACGTAAGCCCCGTAGTCCTTGTGTACTCTCCTCCCAGAGAGCTGACGTCGGGCCCGGCGCCACCGGGGCCCAAGTCAGTGGCTGCTGCGTCTCTCGAGCTGAGTCTCAGGATGACAGGCTTGGAGAGCAGATTGTCTGCCTTAATGGAGCAGCAACGGGCACTGATGGCCAGCCTGTCTGGCGCATCTGCCCCGACCCACCGGGACATCGACTTCGAAGTCGACCCCGGAGACTGAGCCGATACTCGAGTCCCTCGCGGCTCGAAGTCGACCTCTGTCGAGGTCTCCCTCGACCTCTGTCGAGGTCTCCCTCGACCTCCCGCTCGGGACCGAGGGTGTCGACGCCGGTGCCTCCAGCGTTGAGCGGGTGCCCAGGGGACCCGCGGAGTCGGACCCTGACTCCTCATCGGACGAGTAGTCTCCCGATACCTTTAAGACTCGGTGCGTCCCGTCGGACTCACCGCAGTCTGAGCCCCGGAGTAGATCCCCTCCGGAGGACACTAGGTTCTCGGAGTTTGTCCAGGATATGGCCGCTGCCTTGGCTATCCCGGCCGACCCCGAGGAGGAGCCTCGAGCCGAGGAGCTCGATGCTCTGCAGTATGACTCTCCTCTGAAGGAGGCCTTTACTGTCCCGGTTCCTCCGATGCTGGAACGGCTCCTCTTCAGGATGTGGGAGGCACCGGCCTCGGTGCTGGTTCTAAGCAAGCGGGTCGATTCCATCTATCGACTCCGTAAGAGCCTGGGCTTTCAAAAGGCACAGCTACCACACCATTCCATGGTTGTGGAATCAGCCATGCATCGTCCGAAGAGTCAGAAGATGCACTCTGTGGTGCCCCCTGGCAGGGAGGCCCGAAACCTCAATGGTGTCGGTAGAAAGTGCTTCCAGGGCTCGATGCTTGCTTGCTGTGTCCAGTCTTACCAGCTGTACATGGGCATGTACTTGCGGGACCTGGCCAAGGAGTTGGCCGGGTTCTCTGCTGGCCTCTACGGGGAACCTTTGCAGAGATTCAAGTCCTCTGGGATTCAGGAATGCTCGAAGTTTATGTCCCGCGCCACCTACGATGGCTTCGAGGCTTCAGCCCGAGTCGCGGCAGCCGGCATCGCGGCTCGACACCAGGCATGGCTGCAGTCATTGGACCTCGAGCCATGGGTTCAGGACAAGTTGGTCGATGTCCCTTGCCGAGGTGAGAACCTTTTTGGCAAGCCCGTGACCGAGAAGGCTGCACAGCTCGAGACCGAGCACCTTTCAAGGACAAGGCTGTCTCGAAAGACCTCTGCCCCTTCTCACAAAAAGAAGGGCTTGGTTAAGAAGTCCTTTTACCCGAGGAAGGGCACTGCCTACAAACAGTACCCTCAATATCCGGCTGCCCAAGCTGCCCCACAGGTTCAGCAGGCCAAGGGCCAGGGTGGGCCCTGTAGGCAGAGGACCCCCAAGCCTTCAGCCCCTGCTCCCACTCAGCAGGGTGGGGGTTTTTGACTCCTTGAGCGTAGCCACTCCGTCCCTGCTCGCCCAGCCCAGTACAGGCGGTCGCCTTGCTCTGTTTGCCCACCAGTGGCCCCTTATTACCAAAGACAGTTGGGTGTTGGACATAGTCCAAAAGGGTTATGCACTACATTTTCACCAACTGCCCCCGCCATACTTTCCAGGGGAGCCCCTGAGGCCTCCTCTGCACACAGACCTTCTCCTTCGAGAGCTTCAAAGTCTGTTGGTGGACAGAGCGGTGGAGCCTGTGCCTCCCCACCTCCAGGGTCTCGGTTCCTACTCCAGGTGTTTCCTGGTGCCCAAAAGAACCAGTGACCTTCGACCCATTCTGGATCTCAGGAACCTCAACAAGTTTCTTGAGAAGGAAAAATTCAAGATGCTTACTCTTGGAACACTTTTGCCCTACCTCCAGCAGGGAGATTGGCTATGCTCCTTAAATCTAAAGGATGCGTACACTCACATCCTCATTCATCCAGACCACAGAAAGTACCTCAGGTTCATTGTGGGAGGAAACCATTATCGGTACCGAGTACTATCGTTTGGCCTCAACTCTGCTCCCAGAGTCTTTACCAAGTGCCTGGCAGTGGTTGCGGCCTACCTGCGAAATCAGGGCATCTTTGTCTTTCCCTATCTGGACGACTGGCTCATCAGGGGTCAGACATGCCAGGAGGCTCGACAAACCACCCTCAGAACCATTGCTCTGCTCCAGCACGTGTGCTTTGTCATAAACTTCGCAAAGTCCACTTTGCTCCCCTCCTAGAACTTGGAGTTCATAGGGGCAAGGTTAGATTCTCAACTGGCAAACGCCTTTTTACCAGTGGACAGGGCACAAGGACTGATGAACTTAGCCAGCCAGTTTCTCAGCAGGTCACTTGTCTCCACCAGACTCTGCCTGCGGCTTCTAGGCCACATAGCTTCGACTGTGTAAGTGACTCCCAATGGGACTTCCGGTGACGTCACCTACTGGAATGGCGGCGTAGCGGAGGAGCTCCGCCACCAACCCGCAATAATTAATGCATTTATAGCCCCCACGGGCAATGGAGCAGCGGTCCGAGGAGCGGCGGTGTGAGCGGAGTGTGCCGGCAAGCCGCGGTGGCGGCGAAACAAGCGGGTGCGGGGGTGCAGCGAATCTGGCGGGAGCCGAACGGGAGAGATAGCCTGACCATCAGGGGGCTTCTTGGCCGGTGGCTGCGCCGAGTAGGCCCTGCTGGGAGAGTGTCCACAGGGACAAAAGAGGCTGGCCGGTGAACAGAGGCAGTGAGCGTTCCAGCGGGAGGACACCGCGCCGCCGATCCTCACAGACCACGAGGCTGCAGAAGAGGGTGGCCAGCAGAAAGGTGCATCCGGAGGCAGAGGGGGCCGGGAAGGCCTAGCACGTGGCTGGGAGAAGTTGGAGGCAGGGACCTATGCCAAGTTGCAGCCCACAAGGAGCAGAGTGCAGAAGCAGCCAGCAGTGGTGAGTTTCACACCCCCCCCAACTGCACTAAAAAGGGGAGCAGAGGCAGAGAACTGCCAGACACCAGAATTGTACCCAGCAGAGGCTGTAAAGCAGTGAGTGGCCGCCCTACTTGATCCACTAGCCGGGGAGACCGGGGAGAAAGGGGCTAATCAGCCCAAAATGGAAAAAAATAATAAAAAAGAGACTCTGGCAAAAAAAAAGCTGGCCGAGTTCCGATCCCCATATGCAACTACCAAAGGAGGGAAGGAGGCGGAAAAAGCAGGGAAACCTGTGACAGAGACCCCACAGAGCCCGGAGGGGAGTGAAGGAGGAGAGGAGGGCCTGTCGGCAGCGGAACAGATTAAACAATGGCTCCTTGAGTTAAAGGAGGAATTGAAGATGGAGATGTGTGGGGTTAAAAATGAAATCAAAGAAGTAATGCAGACCATGCGCCAAGATCTGCTGGAGCTGGGGGACGTATGGAGGAGGTGGAGACCAAGTTGGAGAGTCAAGAGGAGACCCTGACGCAGGTCCAGAGCAGCTGGGAAGAGCTCCAGAGGGCGCAGGAGACCCTGAAAGCTAAAACAGAAGACCTGGAGGACCGTTCGCGCAGATGTAACCTCCGGGTGAGAGGGGTGCCGGAGGAACCACAATATAAGAACTGTGAGGAAGTAGTCCAGCGGATCTTCCGAGACCTACTAGTAGCAGCTGGCCCAGGAAGACCTGCAGAGGAGACCCGCCTCGAAATAGAAAGGGCGCACAGGGGTCTGGGGCCCATCCGGGACAATAGGCCAAGAGACATTGTGGTATGCCTGCACTCCTTTAAGAGTAAGGAACTCCTGCTGGGTGCTAGCCGCAAACTGAAAAATTTCCGCTGGGAGGGGCATACGGTGGAGCTGTACCAAGACCTGTCCCAAGGTACGCTACAAAGACGGAGGGAGATAAGAGAAGTTACCGCATATCTCAGACATGCCGACCTGCGATACAAGTGGCTCTTCCCCTTCGGTCTCTTTATTACGGGTGAAAGGACGTTCGAGGACGGTGAGATCCAGTGTGGAGGCGTGGAGAGCGTTGCGGGAGCTCGGTGCCGAGCATCTACCGGAGCAGGCCGGGGGCTCCTCCACTTCGCCGAGAACGGAATCCAGGACCGGAGGAGCAGCACAGATGAAATGGCAGAGGGCAAGCGGACGGAGATTGGCAAGAACCACCAAGGACCCGCACCAGAGCCGGACCATAGAACAAGAGACTGGTTGAGCTGAAGCACCTCTCTAAAGGACTGGTATTTCTGAATAAGCTGGGCTGTGGGCGGGGGGGGGGGGAAGGAGAGAGGGGTAGTGGGCCAAGGGGAGAGGGAGGGGGGAGGAGGTGGGGACCAGGCTGAGAGGGAGAGAGCCCAGGGCGGATGGAGAGAGAAGGGGGTGTAGAGGGGGGAGAGATGGAAGCGGGGGGGGGTTAGGCAGGGGAGTGGGGGGGGGGGGCTGGGGGACGGTTGAGGTGGGTAGGTGGGGAGGGAGAGAAGGTCACCGAGTTGGAAGTCGCATCTCCGCAGAGGAGAGTTACGAGGGGGGGAGAGGGAGGAGGGGAGGGAGCAGCAAGGGGGGGAGAGGGAGGCAGGGAGGGAGCAGCGGGAGGGGGAGTGGTGGGTGGGGGGAGGAGGGGGTGGGTAGGGGGGGGGGAAGAGGGGGTCAAAGTGGGAGGTGGGGGCGGAGGGACTTAGGGGGGCGAGGTAGGGACCTGGGGGAAGGAAAGGAGTTAAAAATTCTCACTTTAAATGTGAAAGGTCTAAATTCACCAATGAAAAGACAGAAATTATATAAGGAGTTAACAAGACATAAAGCGGACATAGTGCTGTTGCAGGAGACACATCTATTGAGACAACATGAGGCATTGGTGCAACCCCGGGGGTATAAGCACCGTATGTTCGCCTCTAATCTTAATGAGAAGAAGAAAGGCGGGGTGGGGGTGTTCATCAGAGAGACAGGCCCCATGGAGGTCCAGGTAGTGTCCCGGGACAGGGGGGGGAGGTATCTCCTGCTGAGGGTGAAGATAGGTGAGGAGTGGTTCTGCGTGGTAAATGTGTATGCCCCTACGGGCCCGCAAACTGAATTTTGGGACGCATTGAGTGAGCAAGTGGCGGCAATGGGGGATGGGGTCCTAATCTGTGGTGGGGATTTCAATGTGGCATGGGAGGTGGGGAGAGACACGACCGGGCGCAGGGAGGGGAGAGGTACGGATAGGAAACACTACCATAGTTTTGTGAGGGAGAACGGCCTGATAGATGTATGGCGGACCCTAAACCCGGGGCGGAGGCAATTTTCCTTTTACTCTGCAGCACATGGCACTTACTCACGGTTGGATGCCATATGGGTAGGGAAGGAGATAACAGGACGGCTCCTAGGGGGTGAGATGGAACCCATTACCTGGTCCGACCATGCCCCGGTGGTGGTACGGGTGCGGGTGGAAGGGGAAGATAGGGGCCGTCAGTTCTGGAAGCTGAATGAGGGGCTCCTTGAGGACGAGAGGGTGGTGCGGGAGATCGAAAGGCTCATCCCGGAGTACTTTGACCAAAATGGAGGTGGGGAAGTGAGGGATGGCACAGTCTGGGATGCCTTCAAGGCTGTAATTAGGGGGGTTCTCATTAAGTGGGGAGCCCGTCTAAAGCGAGAGAGGGCGGAGAGGGAGGACCGGTTACGCCGGCAATTGCGGGAGATGGAGGAAAGAGATGGTCAGGACAGAACTGGCCAGGTACGGGGAGAGGTGCTGGCACTACGGGCCCAGGTGAATGCTTTTGAAGCGGAAAAGATACAATTCTGCCTACAGCTGTTAAAACAGAGGTTCTTTGAAGGGGGGAACAAAGCGGGGAAATTTCTCGCGAGACAACTGAAGAAGCGGAGGGAGTGGAATAGGATTACACAGATTAGGAGTACAGGGGGGGTAGTGCGAGAGGCCCCACGAATAAGGGAGGAATTTGTGGCCTTTTATAGTAACTTGTATGCAGCCCGAGCTGCAAGGTCGGGAGAGGACATTCGGGAATATGTGAGGGAAGCAGGGCTCCCGACTCTGACGGGAGATGAACAAGAGGGGCTCGACAGGGAAATACAAGCTGACGAAGTCAGCCAGGCCATCAGGGGATTAAAAAATGGCAAGGCCCCAGGGCTTGATGGTCTGACGGCAAAGTTTTATAAGCGCTTTGGGAGCCTTTTGCTGAACCCGTTGACCAGGGTATTTAATGGACCGGGGCGGGGGGAAGCCCTGCCTGAATCAATGGGTTGGGCAGGTATTACGCTTATCCACAAAGAGGGGAAAGACCCGCAGGAGTGTGCGTCCTACCGTCCGATCTCGCTGCTGAACTTAGATGCGAAACTGCTGGCGAAAGTACTAGCGGTGCGCCTCAATGGAGTGTTAGGTAAATTGGTGCATGAGGACCAGGCTGGATTTGTACCGGGCCGGCAAGTGGCGGATCACATCCGCAAAGTGTTAAATGTGATGTGGTCGACACAGCGGCAGGGGGCGGGGGCCTTGTTGGTATCACTGGATGCAGAGAAGGCCTTTGATCAGGTGTCCTGGGATTTTCTGTACGCGGTGTTGGAGGCCCAGGGGTTTGGACCTGGGTTCACACAGTGGATAAGGGCTCTTTATGCTAAGCCGAAGGCATGTGTTCGCGTGAATGGGGGGTACTCTGGGTTCTTCCCCTTAGAAAGGGGGACGCGGCAGGGATGTCCATTGTCCCCCCTACTTTTTGTGCTATCCTTAGAGCCGTTGGCAGCTAAGTTGCGCAGCAGCCCCGATATCACGGGGGTTAGGGTGGGACGTCAGGAATGCAGAACGTCCCTCTTTGCAGACGATATACTCCTGACACTTACGAATCCCAGCGAATCTCTGAGGGCTGTGATGAGAGAGATTCAAGATTATGGTGAAAGGGCGGGCTTCCGGATTAATTGGGGGAAATCGGAGATTTTGAGTGTAGGGGGGGAGGGGGAGGAACAGCGTGACTGGCAGCAGAATTTCCCATTCAAATGGGCAAAGACATCGATCCGGTACCTCGGGGTTCACCTCGGTAGAACCTTGGAGGAGTTGTATGATTTAAATTACAAAAAATTGGTGGGGCAGGTAGAGGCGCGGTTACAAGGCTGGAGCAGGGGGTATTACTCGTGGTTTGGACGAATAGCGACGGTTAAGATGATGCTTCTCCCCCAGTTCCTCTTTCTGTTTCAAGCTTTGCCGGTCCCGATCCCCCCGAAAGTGCTGAGGAAGATCCAACAACAGGTCGAGCGGTTTATCTGGGGGTTGAGGCGTCCACGGGTGGCGGCAAGGACGCTGCAAGTATCGGTACGGGAAGGAGGGATGGGGGTTCCCAATTTCCGACTATATTATGCAGCAGCACAATTGAGAGCAGTCTACGCGTGGTTGCGGGAACCCCAGAAGCAGTGGGTTCAGCTGGAAATGGCCGAATTCAGGCCGGGTGCACTTGAACGGATAGTATGGGAGGGGAAAGGAGAGAAGGGGAGGAATCCCATTGTGGGGCATACTTTGCAAGTGTGGCAGCAGTACAGGAAGCGGCTGGTGGGCGACAAACGATGGTCGGCCACCATGTCACTACAAGCATGCTGTGCGGAGAGCGGGGGACCGGGAGCCACAGTGCTCCGTAAATGGGCGGCGTTAGGATTGTCCCAGGTGTCCCAGATTGTGGTAGGAAGACACTGTAGAGGCTTTGAGGGGGTCCGGGACCTTTATCGCTTGGGGGAGGTAGATAGATTCGCGTATAGGCAGCTATGCTCGGTAGTGAGTACAAAGGGAAGGGAGCAAGGGGGATGGGGGGGAGGTGAATGGTTTGAGGGTGCCTGCCTGGGATCCCTGGGACGTCAGGGGATGCTCTCCAGGATTTATAGAGGGTTGACAGCGAGGGGGGAAGGCAAGTTGAAATACATGGAAGCGTGGGAGAAGGATTTAGGGGTAAGCTGGGGGGTGGAGGAGTGGGAGACAGTGGCACTAGGAATAGCACGATTCTCCATTGCCACGACACTGCGAGAGAATGGGTTTAAGGTGCTGAGTCGCTGGTATCTCACACCGGAGCGGTTGTGTAAAGCGGGGGTGTTGCAAACGGATGATGACTGCTGGCGAAAGTGTGGGGAGCGCGGCTCCTGGCTGCATATGTGGTGGACGTGCCCGGTAGTGAGAGAGTACTGGCACCTTATAGGGGAAAACATCAACAAAATGATGGGGGCGAACCTCGAGCTTGGCCCTGAGATGTGTCTCCTGCATAGACCAGATGGAAAATGGGAGGGGGATTGGAAAATTATTTGGTATTGTGTCACAGCGGCCCGCTGCGAAATTGCATGGTATTGGAATAGACCAGCTCTACCCTCCATGGCGAGCTATGCACGCAGGGTGTCGCATCTTTATGCCATGTATAAATTGACCGGGGAGCGGGGAGGGAGAGGGGAGCAAATGGAGAAGCGGTGGGCAGGGGTTTGGAGGTGGTTGAGGGAAGAGGGGTGGAAATAGAGAGGGGGTGGGGGGATGGCAGATAGGAGGAGAAATGATCAGTGAAAGCTGACTATTGAGAGGGCCGCATAGGCGGTACGCTGTTGGGCCCTCTCAGTTGGTCGCTACATAGCTTGAGCTAGAGCATTGGGGGAGGGGAGGAGGGGGAGATTGGGTTGGGTGGGGGGGGGGTCAGGGATGGGATTCAGGTAATAGGGACTGTGTGTTAGTTGAAGGGTTGTCTCTTATGTTGTTGTTTGCTGAATCCTTGATGCCTTGGAGCTGTCGAGTACATGCTAATGTAACTGTTACAAAAGTTAATAAAAATTTAAATTAAAAAAAAAAAAAAGTGACTCCCAATGCCAGGCTCCACATGCAGCCTGCACAGTGGTGCCTTTGGACTCAGTGGTCACAGGCCTCAGGCAGACTCAAGGACAAGATCAAGGTATCCAAACACTTCCTGGCCTCCCTCCACTGGTGGCTGCATCCACCCAATCTGCTGAAAGGGGTACCCTTTCAGATACCTGGGCACTTGGTGGTTCTGACCACCGATGCCTCTCTACAGGGATGGGGAGCTCATTGTCTAGACAAGTGCACCCAGGGCCTGTGGTCTCCTTGGGAAGCGGCCCAGCAGATCAATCTCCTGGAACTCAGGGCTATCCACTTAGCTCTCAAAGCTTTTACTGCTGCCCTGGCTCATTAATCTGTGTTGATTCAGACAGACAACCAGGTAGCCATGTTTTCTCCAGGACCAAGCAGGAAGTCAGTCCTCACTTATGGGTGACGTCGGCGCCGACGGAGCCCTCGCGGAGCAATTTTCCCCAGCTTTCAAAGAAAGCCTTTGGGAATTGCAGCGCGCATGCGCGGTCGTCTTCCCGCCCGAGGGTGCCATCTTAGCCAGTCTTCTTTTTTCCGCGGAGCCCTACAGACGTCCCCGTCTTGTCCCCGCGAAAAAGTTGATTTTCTTCTTTATTTTATCCTTTTTTCTTTCGGTTCGACGCCGATCGTTTTCCCGCCCGGACTCGCGATGCCGGTCTCGAGTCCTCGTACTTTTTTCGGTTTTTCTGACTTAGTCAGCTTTCGTTTTCGGTTTCCCTGGCAGCCCGGTCCTTTGACCTCGCAGGGGCCCTTTTTCCCCCGATGGCTGCCAGTGGATTTAAGCGGTGTGGTCGGTGTGACCGAAATATGTCACTGACCGACACACACGACTTTTGCCTCCGCTGCCTGGGCCCAGATCATGAGGAACTGATCTGTGGGCCCTGCAGCAAACTGTCCTCAAAGGCGTTGAGAAGTCGGCGGCATCAGCGTGAGAGAATCTTCGCTGACCCCAGCCGTACCCGGACCTCGTCGGAGGCCTCCGTGTCGAAAGGCTCCAGCTCGGACCGTCGCCGGAGCTCCTCCGACCGGGGTTCTCCCTCCGGGGACCATCGTCGGAAGGAAAAACCCGCGAGGGCGGCGTCGGTGGACGCTCCTGGTTCCGCGAGGGCCAGGTCGCATAGCCCCGACAGCCGCCCCGGGTCCTTGGAGAAGGAACACATCCCGAAGCGACCTCGCCTGGAGTCGGAGATGCCTGCCCGGGTAAGTCCTGTGGTCCTTCTGGACTCGCCTCCGCGACAGCCGACGTTGGGCCCGACGCCGTCGGGGCCCGAGTCGGGGGCTGCTGGGTCACCTGAGCTCGGACTCAGGTTGACGGCCTTGGAGAGCAGACTGTCTGCCTTCATGGACCAGCAGCGGGCACTGCTCGCTGGCCTCGCTGGCGCCGCTGCCCCGACCGCCGGGACGTCGACGTCCAAGTCGACCCCGGAGACCGAGCCGATCCTCGAGTCGATGAGAACTCGAGTCGATCCTCGGTCGAGGTCACCCTCGGCCTCCCGTTCGGGACCGAGGTCGCCGACGCCGACTCCCTCGGCGTCGGGACGGCTGGCGCCGCGCCCTGCCCGGGCCGACCCCACCGAGTCCTCGTCGGAGTCGGTCTGGGAGTCTGAGGAGGAAGAGTCACCTGATTCTTTCCGGACTCGGTGTGTCCCATCGGACTCACCGGAGTCCGAGCCTCGGAAGCAGTCCCCCCCGGAGGATGCCGGTTCTCGGACTTCGTTAGGGACATGGCCAAGGCTTTGGCCTTCCCTGCGGATCCCGAGGAGGAGCCTCGAGCCGAAGAGCTCGACGCCCTCCAGTATGACTCTCACGCGAGGGAACACTTTACTGTGCCGGTTCCTCCTATGCTGGAACGACTACTCTTCCGCATGTGGGAGAGTCCGGCCTCCTCGCCGGTCCTGAGCAAGCGGGTCGATTCTATCTATCGGGTCCGCAAGAGCCCTGGCTTTCAAAAGGCACAGCTGCCACACCATTCCATGGTAGTGGAATCGGCCATGCATCGTCTTAAGAGCCAGAAGATGCACTCCTCGGTGCCTCCTGGAAGGGAGGCCCGTAACCTGGATGGCCTTGGCAAGAAGTGCTTCCAGGGCTCTATGCTCGCATGTCGTGTCCAGACTTACCAGCTATACATGGGCATGTATCTCCGGGATCTGGCTAAAGAGCTAGCAGGATTCTCCGCTGGTCTCTCCGAGGTGCCCTTGCGGACGTTCCTAGCCTGTCCACGGGCATTCGGGAATGCTCAAAGTTCATGTCCCGAGCAGCCTATGATGGCTTTGAAGCCTCGGCTCGTGTGGCCGCAGCCGGCATCGGTGCCCGCCGACAGGCTTGGCTTCAGTCGTCAGACCTTGAGCCCTGGGTACAGGACAAGTTGGTCGATGTCCCCTGCCGAGGCGAAAAACCTCTTTGGCAAGCCCATGGCGGAAAAGGCTGCACAAATTGAGACTGAGACTCTCACCAGGACCAGGCTTTCTAGGAAGACCTCCGCCCCTTCCCAGAAAAAGAAGGGCTCGGGAAAAAAGTCCTTTTACCCGAGGAAGGCGGCTGCCTACAAACAATACCCCCATTATCAGGCCCCTGCAGCTCCCCAACAGGGCCAGCAGGCCAAGGGACGGGGTTAACGGGTCCGTAGGCAGCAAGCCCCCAATCCTGCACCACCAGCACCTGCTCAGCAGGGTGGGGGTTTTTGACTCGCTCAGCATAGCCTCTCCCCCCCGCTGGTTCCTCCCAGCACCGGAGGCCGGCTGGTTCACTTCGCCCACAGGTGGTCCAGCATCACCGCAGATGCCTGGGTGCTTCAGGTCGTGCGAGAAGGCTACCTTCTCCACTTCCATCAGGTTCCTCCCTCCTATTTTCCGGGAGAACCTCCGCGCCCCCCTCTGCACAGGGAGTTGCTCCTTCAGGAGTTAGCAGGTCTTCTGCAGGAACAGGCGGTGGAACCGGTGCCACACCACCTGAGAGGTCAAGGCTTTATTCAAGGTATTTTCTGATACCAAAGAGAACAGGGGGCCTCAGACCCATCCTGGACTTGCGCAACCTCAACAAGTTCCTTGTGCGGGAGAAGTTCAAAATGCTTACCCTTGGAATCCTTCTGCCCTACCTCCAGCAGGGAGATTGGCTATGCTCCTTGGATCTAAAGGATGCCTACACGCACATCCTCATCCACCCAAGCCACCGCCAATACCTAAGGTTTGTGGTGGCAGGAAATCATTACCAGTACAGAGTACTGCCCTTTGGCCTGTCATCCGCACCGCGAGTCTTCACAAAAAGTCTCGCGGTCGTGGCGGCCCATCTCCGGCTTCACGGCCTCTATGTCTTTCCGTACCTCGACGACTGGCTCATCAGAGCAGCGTTCCGCTCAGGAGGTCGCCAACGCCACGTGCAGCACGGTGACTCTGCTGCAGCACTTGGGCTTTGTTATAAACTTCGCAAAGTCCACTTTGCTCCCCTCACAGGATCTCGAGTTCATCGGCGCAAGGCTGCACACTCCGCAGGCGCGAGCGTACCTACCGCTCGACAGGGCTCAACGGCTCATGGACCTAGCCGACCGCTTTCGCAGCCAGCCCCTGGTCTCCGCCAGGCGCTTCCTGAGACTGCTCGGCCATATGGCTTCCACCGTCCATGTGACCCCCCAATGCCCGCCTGAATATGCGGTCTGCTCAATGGTGTCTCCGCCAGCAGTGGCGTCAAGCCACGGGCGGCCTAGCAGACCTAGTGCGCGTTTCCGAGCCGCTGGTCTCGTCTCTCCGGTGGTGGCTCCGGCAGCCGAACCTGACATTCGGAATGCCTTTCCAGTCACCTCAGCCAACCCGGGTGCTGACCACCGATGGCATCCCTCCTGGGCTGGGGAGCACATTGCCAAGAGGCACGTACTCAGGGCCTCTGGACCACGTGGGAGTCGGCTCAGCAGATCAACTTCCTGGAGCTCAGGGCGATCCGCCTAGCTCTCAAGGCCTTCTCCCACCTGACTTCCCAACAGTCCGTCCTTGTCCAGACGGACAATCAAGTTGCCATGTTCTACGTGAACAAGCAGGGGGGCACGGGCTCCTTCCTCCTCTGCCGGGAGGCACAGAAGCTCTGCTCTTGAGCCGTCAGTCACGGCATTCTCCTCAAGGCAGTTTATCTCCCGGGCCAAGAAAATTGCCTTGCAGACAAGCTCAGCAGGGTCCTCCAGCCGCACGAGTGGCGTTATGGATCCCTTGGTAGTTCAGAAGCTCTTCCTCAAGTGGGGTCTCCCCACGGTGGATCTCTTTGCCAGTCCTCACAACCGGCAGGCTTCCTCGCTTCTGCTCTCGTCAGCCACACCCCCTTCGGGCTGCGGCGGACGCCTTTCTGATCTCGGTGGTCGGGGAGCCTTCTGTACGCTTTCCCTCCCATCCCGCTAGTCTCTCGGACTCTTTTCAAGGTTCTCCGAGACAAAGCCTTCATGATCCTGGTGGCCCCTCGCTGGCCCAGGCAGCCGTGGTTTCCGCCTCCTGCTGCAAACTGGCGGTGGAGGATCCAATCCCTCTGGGGGTACAAACCGGATCTCCTCACTCAGGAATCAGGGGTCCCTCCTGCACCCCAACCTCAGGTCTCTCAACCTTCATGGCCTGGCTGCTGAGAGGGTAGTCCTTGCTCCCCTTCTCCTGCCGACAGAGGTGGAGGAGGTCGTCTTGGCTTCGCGACGGCCTTCTACCCGCAAATGCTACGCCCTTAAATGGCGTCGCTTTGCAGTCTGGTGTACCCAACAGTCTCAGGATCCCTTCTCCTGCCCGGTGTCGGTGATCTTGCAGTAATTGCTGCACCTCTCTAATCTGGGACTTAAGTCCAACTCCGTCAAAGTTCACCTCAGTGCTCTTTCAGCACATCATGTGCCGGTGGACGGCAGACCTCTCTCCAATGACCCTCTCGTAGCGAGGTTTCTCCGAGGTCTCCTTCTACTTAAACCACCTCTGCGCCCGGCAGCGCCTGACTGGGACCTGAATGTGGTTTTGCAGCGGATCACCTGTCCGCCTTTTGAACCTATGGCTACCTGTTCTCTCCGTTTTCTGTCTTGGAAAACTCTGTTCTTGATAGCCCTCACTTCCGCTAGACGCGGAAGTGAATTGCAGGCCCTCGTGTCTGATCCCCCTTACACTAGGTTCTACAAGAATAGGGTGGTCCTACGGACTCATCCGAAATTTCTGCCTAAAGTGGTCTCCCCTTTTCACATCAATCAGGAGGTGGTACTTCCAACCTTCTTTCCCAGACCACACTCCAGCCGAGCTGAGACGGTCCTCCATACCCTGGACTGTAGAAGGGCTCTGAACTTCTACCTTGACCGTACGCGGGAGCACCGTAAAGCTGCTCAGCTTTTTGTGTCTTTTAACCCCAATAGATTGGGGCTCCCGGTCTCCAAGCGTACTCTGTCCATCTGGGTGGCGGACTGTATCTCTTGGGCTTATGGGGCAGCCGGACTCTCCTTAGAAAGTAGAGTCACGGCTCAGTGCGTTCGGGCAAAGGCCACGTCAGTGGCTTACCTCCGCTCTGTTTCCGCTGGCAGACATCTGCCGGGCCGCTACTTGGTCTTCGAGCCAGACTTTTGCGGTCCATTACTGTCTCGAGAGGGAGTCCCGTAGGGACAGTGCTTTCGGACAGGCAGTCCTCCGTAATCTCTTTGAGGTCTGAGCAACTCCTACCCTCCATCCCGGATGTGGGCTACCGGTGGGTGATATTTCAGCGAAGATTCTTTCCTTCTGTGCTGCTGAGCTAGAGGGAGCTCATTTTGTGCTTAGGGTCTCCGGTAGCCTTGAGCTTGGGAGTCCCATAAGTGAGGACTGACTTCCTGCTTGGTCCTGGAGAAAGCGTAGTTACTCACCTGTAACAGGTGTTCTCCAGGAGCAGCAGGAATCAGTCCTCACTACCCTCCCTCCTCCCCTTGGAGTTGCAATCGTCTGCTTATGTTCTTTTGCAAATTTTTATGCTATCTTTTTTAGCTATGTCATCTGACTGGATAAGATGGCACCCTAGGGCGGGATGACGTAATCGCATGCGAGCTGGAATTCACAATGGCTTTATTTGAAAGCTGGTGAAAATTGATCCGCGTGGGCTCCGTAGGCGCCGACGTCTCCCATAAGTGAGGACTGATTTCCTGCTGCTCCTGGAGAACACATGTTACAGGTGAGTAACTAACTACGCTTTATGTGAACAAACCAAGGCGGGACTGGTTCCAAGCTCCTTTGTCGGGAGGCTCAAGACCTTTGTTCCTTTGCCTTGAAGCACAACATGCTCTCCAGGGCAGTGTATCTCTCTGGTCCGGAGAACTAACCTGGCGGACAGGTTAAGCAGGATTCTGCAGCCCCACGAGTGGCAGCTCCACTCAGTTGCTCTTCAGCAGTCGTGGTGAGAGGACCTACTTTGGAGAGCTCCTGCTAGGGGGAGGAGTTTTTGTTCACTGACTGTGTTTGGATGTCGGGTCCTGGGCCACCTCCAGCGGGAGAGGCCCAGGCCCAGGGGCCTACCAGGCCTCCTTTGCTGCAGAATGCTGTGGATGCTGGGACCTGTTTTCAGCCGGTGCCCCAGGAGGGGGGCTCCCCAGGTAGGCCTGCACATGGCCAGGGAGGAGGGACCCACATGCCCGGAGGATTGGGCCTGCTACCCCCTGGAGAAGGCTCGCTTCTCCTTCCGAGGCAGGGTGTGGAGGTTGGGTGGAGGCAGGGAGAGGCCCTGGGGGGGCCCTGGAGTGTTGTGCCGAGCTCCTCCACCAGTGCAGGGGGCAGAGGGGTCCACCCTCCACCTTGGGTCCTGGAGGAGGCCTCTACCTCCTCCAGTGAGGATGAGGATGGAGGGTCGGGCCTGCTGCCCTTCCAGGAGCTGGCTAGGGCCCCGGAAGAGGTTTGTAGCAGCGGTGCGACAGCTCCGGGGTCTCCAGGAGGAGGCGGCCCAGCTGCAAGCCCAGCTCTCCCACCTGGAGAGCCTGCAGGCCACCATTCCTGGTACGGAGTGGGTGGCCTATAAAAAGTATCTGAAGGAGGTGAAGCGGGCCTTGAAGGCCAAGTACCGCGGGATTGCGGATTTGAAGATCCAGGGTGGTGGGTCCCGCGCGGAGGGGTACCACAATCACGACCGTATGGACCAACAGTGTGTCTGCAGTTCAGGGGAGACCCCCGGGGGCGGGTAGGCCGGTCGGACACCAACGGTCCCATTCTCTGCCCTTACAATTCTCTGCTGCTGTAAGGAATGAAGCACGATCCCTGCCCTTAACATCTACTGCGCTATCTTGGTTAGGTGTCCCTTACCTGCAGATGGCTGGCGGTCGTGGCGGTGTGGATGTCCAGTCCAAGGCTCTTGGGAATGCGGTGCCTGCTTGCTGGACCCTGTGGTGAACACTGGTGCTCGGGCGTTGGAGGGCGAGGTTTCGGCCCGCCCGGGTTTGCTGGAATCTGACAGGCATCGGCTTTTTCCACCAGTGTGCAGCTGACAGCTCGTATGCACCGACCATGGAACGGAGGGGGGTCTCCGCGGGATCAATCCCTCCCATCAGCGGGTCTTTCCACCGTTTCTCCTGCCCTTCCGACATCGTTGAGCGCTGCTGGGATTCCCAAGATGGCCGCCGGGGAGTTCACGGTGACGTCGGGCTTCTCACCGTCAGTGCCGATGAGAGGGTTGCCCCGATGGAGGGAGTGTCTGCAGGCTTCCCCCAGCACCGATCGGATGTCCAAGATGGCCGCCGGAAGCTGTGTGACAATCACTTCCGGGACCACCCGGAAGTGTGTGGAGCAGGCTGCGATTCTGCCTCTGCCCTGCCGCGGGAGCAATGGCGGCGGTCTGCGGAGGCTCTACTTGGATTCCCCGACAGTCAGCAGCTGGGAGGGTTCCATCGGATCGGAGATTCACACCCGGCTATGATGCAGCAGCGTCGGGGATCCGCAGACTCCGTGCTGGCTGCCCATCGGGTTGATCCTCCTGCGCTTTTCGCCGGTGTTGTTCCAGTGCAGATTTGGGGTTGGGGGGATGCTGTTGGGGTGTAGACTCCCTGTCTTGGCTGCTCTTCCGGCTCCTAGACGGCTACAGGATGGCCGCCCGTCATTTCCAGGGGTGGCTGTCTGGCGTCGGAAGAGTGACGGGAGGGGGAAGTATCAGGGTCGGGGCGGGTTTCCTTTGACTGCAGCCCAGGGGGGGGGGTTCCGGAAGGGTGATCAGCAGGTGTCTTTGGGACCTGTGGCAGTTGAAGCAGAGTGCACGGGTTTCTGTGGAGTCCTGGTCTCTCCGGGGGCCCATGTACCTGGGAACACAACTTCTTCTAATGCGGATGGCAAAGGGGGGGCCGCGGGGGGCCTGACTCGCAGGGGGGAGTACTCCCCTCGGTGGAGTCTTGGCTGCCAGCCTGGATGTTCCGACCTCTGTGCCCGTCTGGCACCGGCAATAAGGTAGGACTTGGGATTGGTGGAGGGCAGCAGGGAGGGGGCTTCGGGGGTTTGCCCTTGTCATCCGGAGACACCTGTACTGTTGTTAAAGGGTCCTGCTTTACTGAAGGGAGGTTCTTTTATGGCCTTATTGACGGGAGCCCTGCAAAAGGGGGCAGAGGTTGGTGAACTGGGTGGAGGCTCTGTACCTGTGGCGTCCGCTGCTCTTGTTCTGGAGCACGGGACTCCCGTGGTTGTAGGGGAGCAGGAGGGAGAGGGGAAGATTGGCTCTCCGGTGGGAGGGGGGGCCAGTGGTTGTCTCGGGTGGGGAAAGGGAGCCGCCATCTGAGGGGATGGGGGATGGGATAGCGCCTGAGTACCACAGGAAGGGGGAGGGACCATGTCGCTCCCCAGTCCTGGTGGCTGAGACCCAGGATGGGGTGGCGGGTGTGGGAACGCAGGGTAAGGGAGTTGGGGGGTTCCCTGGTATACCTGCTATCACAGAGGAACAATTGCATGATGCCCTTCTGTTAGCCCTAGAAACCCCGGAAGGCCCTAGAGGGGCTTTTGTGGCACTTCGGGGGGGGACAGGTTATGGAGGTCACCTCGGATAGGCTGGAGGGAGGGGAACCGGAATGGATAGGGGGGCGCCTCGGAGGACGGCAGGGGGAGCATCCACGATTCTCTCCTGGCAGAGATGGAGCTCCCCGGTCCTACTGTCGCTCCATTGGCGGCAGCTTGGGATCCTGAGCCGCAACAGGACCTCTCTCGCAGGTTGTTGAGGGAGAGGGGAGGGGAGGTGAGGGGCTGGAGGCAGGGGGGTCGGTTCCTCCCCGTACTTTTGCCGAGGCCCTGCGGGGGTCTGGTACTGGTACCGGGACCTTTGAGAGGGAGGAGGGAGGTCCCCCAAGGGAGGGATCCTGGGGGCGGGGGAGAAAGTGGGGGGAGTTTACGAGGGGTAGGGGGTGAGGTTCGACGGCGCAACGTGGCGGAGATCTGGTGGGCCAGGGAAAATGTCTTGAGGATGGTCCTTGGGCTGGGGTTTCTCCCGGGAGATCTCTATGCCTTCATCCACATGAACAACACCATCGAAGTATGATGTTAGTTTCATGCTGAGACGGGGGCTGGAGATTTTCTGGGACCGATACCAGCAGCAGAGGGGGCAGGGTGGGTGGTCCAACTTTCGTGTTGTGCCTGTCTCTCGCAAGGGGGAGGTACCTGTGACCATCCTAGTTAGGAATGAGTCGCTCCCAGGGCAGGACATCCAGTTTTGGTTGTCGCATCATGCGGTGCTTCTCGCACCCCTGGTTAAGGGCGCTGGGCCCCTAGGGGTGTGGGACGGGTCGTGGAAGGGTAAGATCCATTTGCGTGAGGTGGGAAATGTCGTGCAGCACGTGCCCTCGGCCGGTTTCCTCGGTCGGGATCGCATCTTGTGCTACTACCCCGGGCAACCTCGCGAGTGTCACCGCTGTGGCTCATTCAGGCATTCTGAGCATGAACTGTCCTGAGCAGGTCGTGCACCCGGTTGTTGGGTGGACGGGGGTCAACGCAGCTCGGCGGCTGTTTGACATCACTCAGGTTGCAACCTTTGCGGGGAGTTGGGCCACTCCTGTGGCCCGCTGCCCCTCCGCCATCACACAATGGACCGGGGGGGGATGTCGTCGCCACACCTCGGGCTCCTGTGCGGGAGGGGGGTTGTGGGAGGGCCCTCTCCCTCAGGAGGAGCCCGGGCGGGCCCTAGGGTGGGAGGAGGACCATTGAGCCGAGGGAGGGCACCCATGGGGGAGGGGATTTGGGGTAGGACTGGAGGAGAGGGTTAATGTGGTGGAGGGACGATGTTTTCATGGGACAAGATAGGGGGGTTTTGCGGGTGGTGCCACCTCAGGGATGGACTACTGTCCCTCCTAAGGGTGGCAAAGGACCAAGAGGAAAGAAACGGGCGACATCCCATACTAAATTGTTGGATGAAGAAGCCCGTGTTGGACATCAAACCGTTTCGCGTTTTTCTTGGCTGCTGATGCGGCTGAGGGCAGATGAGGACCTGCTGTGGAGGGCAGGGCCCCCTGTGCGGCGCCCGGTTGCGGTTAGTGGCGGAGACGGCCCTCTTCCTCAGCGGCGGCCTCCGAAAATACAGCAGGTGCGCTCGCAGTCAGGGTCCTCCAAACAAAGTCCGTGGACTAAAGGCGCCCGGCTTCCCGGTGGTAGCCCTGGAGAGGCTGCCGGGTATGGGTGAGGGAGGACGGGCTTTTGCCTCTGCAGTTGGGTGCTGGGCGCCTTCGCAGGAGTCCCCTGCTGGACCCGGCCGTCCCGGCCTCCCCCCGAGGGGTGGTGGGCACTGTTGTATTGTCTCAGTCTAGTGTCCGGAGGGGGGGGGCACCGGTGGTTGGACCCCACTGAGGAGATCATTCCTCCGACCCCTGACCGGTTTGTGCCCCCTCCGCCCCGTGTGGGGCCTGGGTTCGCCCCTTGCGAACTGTTTGCCCCCCTGGTTGGTCCCAGGGGCACTAGCACCCCCTGGGGTGACAGGACCCCCCCTCGAACAGGAGGAGGAGGAGATCCTCGAGGGCTGGTGGTCAACGGGAACCCCAAGGAGTGGCTTAAGCTTGCGGGCTTGTCTTGCAAGCGGGATTCTGGGGATCCAGGGGTTAGGGGGGAGAAGAGGTAGGAAGGGGAAACTGCCACAAGAAATATAGTGCATGGAGTGCACTCCTGCGTTCTTTTTTTCCATTGTGCCACCATCAATGTGGCCAGCATTTGACAGACCAGGCTGCGGGCTAGGGCCTATGATTTTCTTTCCACGAGTGGGCTGGATGTCATTTTATTGCAGGCGACCAGGCTCCCCTCACGATTGCTAGAATTAATAGGGCGAAAGCGGGAGTGGGATTTTTTGTGTGGTAGGGTCCTTCGTACTGGTGCCTTGCAGCCCAGCCCTCTCCGCAGGGGTTGGCGGTTTTGTTCACGTAAAAGCTATTTCAGGTACTAGTATGTGTGGGAAACAGGAGAAGCAGGGCCGGTGTTTGCTCTTAGACGGCTGCTGGCGGGCCCCATCGTTTTAGTTTGGTGGTGGTCCTACGGGACCCCAGTCTAAGTTGGCACGGAAGAAAATGTTTAGGGTCATCCGCACCTACGTACCACACCTCCCGTTTGGTCTGGTCCTGGCAGGGGATTTTAACACCAACACCCTGTTGCAGGAACGAGGGGGGAGAGCGCGGCCCACCCAGTTACGAGGGCCTCTTTTTGGAGAGCTGACCCGGACGGCTGACCTAGTGGATGTATTACCACCGGGACTTTCCACGGTCGCCGGGATTCAACATACTACAATGGGACCTGCAGGCGTCGTATCGAGAGGATGTATGTGAGGTGCCAGGGGGGAGTGGGGTGATCCTCCGCAGTTGCAGGCGGTTGGCTTTTCGGACCACTGCGTCCTCTCCGTGTCCGTCTTGGCTAAAACCACAAGGAGCTCAGCAGGGGTGCTCTGGCCAGTGGCTACTGAATGTGCAGTTGTTGGAAACATCAGAGGGTGGTCCAGGGAGTTCTTGGCCTTTTCATTCGCAGACCAGGAGACCCTGTTGAGTGTTTTTCATTCACGTGTGGTGAGTGGTGCGGATGAGGTGGTTGAAGACGCGTACCGCAAACTCTTCCGTTCCCGGGGGGTACCTCCATGGCTCGATCCCGCTACATCACTTACACTGTCCCAGGAGGTCGATGGATCGTTTGGTATCAAAAGGGGCAGAGGGCGGACGAGGAGGGTGGAAAACGAGGGGCGGAGAACAGCTCCGTGGCCCGGCTTTATGATCGAAATGCCTCCCTTTGCTTTGAGGGGGCGGAGGGTAGGGTTACCAATCCAGACCCTTTCATGAATTGTAGCGGACGAGGCGTTCGGCGTCGGGAGGTAATGGACTGCGGGGCGAGGACGGTACCCTTCATACATCCCAGGAGGAACTTTTGGCGGATGGTCGGGGGAAGACTTCTCTGACCGGTTTGGGGCTCGCCTGTGGACCTCACCCATATCCGAGCGTACCTGGGC